>PHNY01147971.1:5056-15990 GCA_003724115.2 Anethum foeniculum
ATTCCTATCAAACAATATGACTATGTATATATAGCCATCCAAAACTTAGCCAACAAAAGATACCTAATTCAATTACAATTTGTCTTGGGTCACCCCAAGCCCATACCACCATACTGGGTTGACACCCAACACGATGGTAGGAGTGTAGAGTACAGGGCTTAATAGGGAGACATCCCAGGGCACTATGGTGGTTGGTATTGTATCACCACTCCGCTAAATGTAACCAATTCACCCAATCTGTTGGTTTTTGTCCAGTCATACAGCGGAGATACATCTCTATACATTGGTTAATACGTTCAGTTTGTCCATCCGTTTGCGGGTGGTATGCAGAACTCATTCGAAGCTGAGTGCCCATAGCCTTGAATATCTCCTTCCAGAACAGGCTGACAAATACAAGGTCACGGTCAGAGATGATAGCCTTAGGTACGCCGTGTCATTACTTCCTGGGCTACTGAATGTGCAATATAGGGGTGAGGCAATGCCATCAAATGACAGTATTTGGTTAGTTTATCCACCACGACCAAAATTACGCTTTTTCCTTGAGATTTAGGGAGGCCTTAATAAAATCCATTGAAATTACTTCCCAAGAGTGGTCCGGAATGGCTATGAGTTAGAGTAACCCAGGTGGATGAACATGTTCAGGCTTATTTCGTTGATACACCTCGCATTCCTTGATGAATTTAGTTATGTCACTTCTCATGGTTGGCCAATAAAAAGTTCTTTCAGCCCTCTTAATTGTGGCTGCTACACCCGAGTGTCCTCCCTCAACATTGGAGTGGATAGCTTCGCAAATTTCTAATCTCGGCTGGGTACTACTACCCACATAGTACCGACCATCCTTCTTTAAGTCTCTATTTATCGACGAGTAACCCTCACTTTTGGTTGGGTTTATCAGCAGTTTGGCCATCCATTCCTGGGAAAACTCATCGTTGTTCAGACTATCTTGCAGCTCCCTCTTCCAGGCGGGAACAGTCACTTGTAAAACTGCACATAGTTCAGTTTCCTCGAAAATTCTGGAAAGGGCATCTGCAGCATGATTTTCTTTTCCCTTTTTGTACTGGATGGTTTAATCGAACCCAATTAATTTGGAGAGCCACCTTTGTTGTAGACTGGTGGAAATTCTTTGTTCCATGATGTACTTCAATGCTTGTTGATCCGTCTTAACAATGAAATGGTTTCCCAATAGATACGAACGACATTTCTAAGTAGCCATAATGATGGCCAATAATTCCTTTTCATTATTCGAAAGACCCGGATGTTTAGAGCATAGAGCCTTGCTTAGATAAGCGATGGGTCTCCCTTATTGCATCCTAACTGCACCAATCCCGTTCTTACAAGCGTCTGTTTCAATTACCAGAGGTTTAGTGAAGTCAGGGAGGGCTAGCACCGGGGTTCTGGTCATGATGTCCTTCAGTTTATTGAATGCCATATCTGACTCTGCATCCCACTTGAAGTTGCCTTTTTTAAGCAACTGGGTTAGTGGTCTACTGATTATACCGTAGTGCTGGACAAAACGTCTATAGTAGCCTGTTAATCCAAGAAACCCCCTCAGTCCTTTAACCATTTTTGGCCTTGGCCAATTCACCATTGCAGAAATTTTACTATTATCTGCAGACTTATGCTCATGTTCAGAAGCACTGTAAATTAGGATGTCATCGAAGAATACCAACACGAATTTCTTCAAGAACTTCTCGAATATCTCGTTCATCAGTGACTGGAAGGACGCAGGAGCATTAGTGAGCCCAAATGGCATCACCATAAACTCGTAGTGACCACTATGAGTTTTAAAGGCAGTTTTGTAGATATCGGCCTCATTTACTCGAATTTGATGATAACCGCTCCTCAAGTCGAGCTTAGTATAAATCTTACTACCCTTGAGCTCTGCTAGTAATTCTTCGATTATAGGAATAGGAAACTTGTTCTTGATAGTAATAGCATTTAGGGCTCTATAGTCGATCACTAGCCTCCAAGAATTATCCTTTTTGCGTACCAGGAGAACTGGTGAAGCAAATGGAGACGTGCTATTTCTTATGACCCCTGCAGACAACATTTCATTTGTAATCTTCTCGATTTCTTCCTTGTGAGCTATTGGACATTTTTATGGACGTACTGAAAT
This sequence comes from Anethum foeniculum, assembly GCA_003724115.2. Lineage (NCBI taxonomy): Eukaryota > Viridiplantae > Streptophyta > Magnoliopsida > Apiales > Apiaceae > Anethum > Anethum foeniculum. The sequence goes on from PHNY01147971.1 coordinate 7,173, forward strand.
TGGTTGACTGTTAGGCTTCAAAGGTATACTGTGGTTGTGTGACCTGGGAGGAGGCAGCTCCTGAGGCACTGCAAATATGTCAGCATATTGCTGTAATAGTTCATGGTATTCAGGTGCTATCTTATCCATTTCACCCTGTTCTCCATTAATTACAGTAAGTTGTACTAAGAAGTATGCCTCTTCTTGGTGGAATTTCGATTGTTCTTCAGCATCTGTAATGAGATGGACAGTTGTTGTTTTGGACGTTTGTTGCAACTTAATCTTCTGATTTTCCCAGTTGATCAAGATAGTGTGATCTTTATAATCAAACTTTACCGAGCTAACTGTTGTCATCCATTTGACACCCAGAATAATGTCGTAACCGCCCAACGGGATGACATTCATTTCACTTGTAAAAGTGTGGTTAGACATTTGCCACTTAGCTTCATCCACTACAGTGGTGCACAACATCTTCTCACCATTTGTCACTGTGATATCAAATGCAATGCACGGACTGGTGGTCAGTTTCAATTGTTTAACCAATGCTTGAGAGATGAAATTATGTGTCGAGCCACTGTCTACCAAGATAGATACATCTCTCCCCTTAATGGCACCGTAGAGCTTGAGAGTACAGTTTCCAGTTGAACCCTTTATGGCATGCAGAGAGATTTTAGCATCAGTAGCCTGTTCATTCGTGTCCATTGATTCATCCTTCCAAATGATTGCAAGCTCTTCAGTATCCTTGGAATCTTCACAATGATCTCCCATCATAACAAAAAATTTCTTTTTCCTACAATTGTGCCCCGGTTCAAATTTCATATCACAACTGAAGCACAAGCCCTTGGCTTTCCTTTCATTGATTTCTGCAGGTGATAATCTCCAAAAACCCTCAGAACTTGGTGTAACAGCCTTGTCACCGACAATTTTTGAGATGCCAGTGTATGAAGATGGCGAGGAGCTAGTAGATTTACTAGTACCCTGTGATGCCTTATATCGTTTATCCAAAACAGCCAAGTAATGTTCTTGGCCTCTTGCTCTGTCTCGAGCTTCTTGAAGAGTGTGTGGCTTGTTGGAGTATAGGGACTGTGAAATTTCCTCCTTCAAACCACTGATAAAATTATCAATACAATATGATTCTCGATGGAAGCCTTCCTGTAACATCACATTGTTTCGTAGCTCGTCAAACTTATTGATGTACTCATCTACTGAGCCTTTCTGCATCAGTTTGTTAAATTGTCCAACAATGTTCTCGTAGCCTGTCTTGGAGAATCATTGGCATACCAGTTTAGAAAATTCTGGCCAAAGAAGATTAACCTTTTCTTCTTCAATAGTTTTGTACCATATGTCTGCATCTCCCTCCATATGGAGAGCAGCACAGAAAACTATGGCTCTTAAATCCGGGGTTGGAATCAGCTGGAAGTATTTTTCACATTTAGTGAGCCAACCTCTAGGGTCTTGGCCATTGAATCTTGGAAAATCAAACTTTAGGGTCTTAATAGTGGGGGTGGGGTTCATAGGACGCTGGAATCCTTGGTCTTGGTTGTGCCATAGCGGTACGTTTTGGTAAAATGGAGGTATAGTGGGTTGGGAAATAGGGACATGAACTAAAAGGTGAGGAGTAGTATTTGTGGGTTGTAAAGATTGAAGATATAAAGGAGGGGCATAGGGGTTCAGAGTTGTGTGAAAATACGGGGGAAGAAGGGGAGCAGAGATTGGGTTGGTGGGTAATATTTGGGTGTGTGGCTGTTGAGGTAAGGAGAAGATACCAAGTTCAGGTGGGGTGTGTGGTATAGATCTGGCGTTAATATCATAAAGATGAGGGTTTATACCGGCAGGTGGCCTCTGCGTTCTCATAGTAGAATCAACATCATGAATACGCAGAATATCGTTAGCTATAGCGTAATGAGAAGGAGTTGAGCAAGAAGAGTTTACCACTTTTGAAGCTGGGTCAGAATGTTTGTTTGAGCTACCACCTTCAAGAAACTGAGATTTACCAGACATCTGAAGCTTCACCATCTCCATCAATTCTGAGATGCTGTTTCGCAGTTCCTTGTTCTCAAATGAGAACTGGTCTCTCAACAGCTGTAGCTGTTCTGAAGTGGTGGTCTGAAATTCCTCTACCACACCCATTTTATCCGTTAACGCTGTTAAAGCTTGGTCGTACTTCTGCAATGAGGACTTTTCTGCCATGGATTTGCCAAGGAAGGAGGAGCTCTGACACCAATTGTTACGAATTGAACATAAAAATAGCTAGATCTACTTTATTTGATTTTTCAGATAAGAACAAGAATTAAAATTAAAAAAGAAAATAAAATTGATCTTCCAAGTTACTACAAAATGAGGGTGGTGGCCATATAATATAGCCGGTACATGCAGCTGCCATGTAGCCCCTATCTAATGGGTTTGTTATGATTTAACCTCGTACAATCAAAATGACCCCGTTCCCATCTAAGAATAACACGATATCATTTTACAATCAGGAATTAAAATGCTTAAAACGTAACATTGTGGATTTCGACGATTATTGTTGTGTTATGCCGATTAACTGGATTGGGGAAGCAGTTTTGGGCAGGTTGGACGGAAAATCCTGGTCGAAGGCAGGGGTTTTGGCCCCGGCTGGGACTTGTCGGAGTCTGGCAGGACTGTCGAATTCTGGGGAATAACCCAGTTTTCGGTGTATTCTTGAAAACCCGACCCGGTTCGTCCCGACCCGTTTTAATACACAACCCTACCCGCCTTTGATCCTTCAAACCCCCAAATCCCAAAACAATTTCTGTTTGTGGGAATTTCTAATTAAAAATAATTCTAAAATCATATTATTTACTAATTTGGATAAATTAGACTAATTAAGTAGTTGATGGTTATTTAGTTTAATTAATCAAGATATTAAAAGCATAATCAATTATTTTGAATCCCATAAATTGTTTCTGTATTATTTTTAAATATTTAAAATTTGATTTAATTATTTATAAAGTATTTTAATTAATTCATTCATTCATGTAATCAGTTAATTTTATTTATAAATAGTTAAATAAAATATATTTTAATAATTAAGTTAAATAATACCTTTAAGATTATTTTCAACTTTTGAAAAATTATAAAATACTAAATAATCAGTTAATATTATTATTAATTGAATTATTCTTATTTTATTCATAATAACTAGACCATTTGTCCGTTTTAAACGAAACAAACGCGTCTAGACTCGGAAAAATATTCTGCTTTCATTAAAAATACTTTCCAGACCCAAATTCTTTTATAATAAAAGGTTAAGTATTTTACAAACATTTTTGAGTTAGGTTTTTATAGAAAATCATGTTTTGACTCGATTTCAGTTTTAAACTTATAGAACTGAATCGTTTGACGAATTAAGTTATGTGTTACATGACTTATGTGTTTACGTGCTTACGTGCATTATGTGTTTATGTGCTTAACTGGTTAGAAATATGTGATTATGTGATGCTTGTGATTACTCCGTATTAAAGGTTTATCGTATGGGTAGACGGTAAGTTTTAGTCGAGCAGTCTGTCGAGTAATTCTTGTTTAGACGATTAAAGTGGATCTTTTGGTTATAGATGCGGGTCGTTCGAGATGATCAGAACCAGACAGATTGGATAAAGAGAATTGACTTAGATTGCATATCAGGATTTTAGCGACCGCAGTAGCGGCAAATTAAAGAGTTGGTGGAATAAAATTGATGATGTCATGAGATGGCGGAATCAGATAATTGTGTTATTGCGAGTGTACGTAATTGCTAAGGACCAAAGACAAGTATTCTTCCTCCATTCTAAATGTTTTACATATCCAAATGTTGGTTCTTAAATTATATAAATGTTCTCACTGTTCTAAATTCAGAATAGACAAATGTTTTATGCCTTGAATTACCAAGGCTGCTTTGAGATTATTCCTAACCATTTAAGGATGTCACTTGATTCGGCTCCTTTATTAAAGTATTTTAAGATTGGATGGTTAGCGTAAGACGACGGTGGCAGCGGCGCAGCGTGGGCTAGGTATTATATGAAATAATTATAATACCACTTTTTGCATAGGCCAATATGTTGCCTTTTTGGGTACCCCTTTGTTTTGTTGGATGTGCTGCGGCACACCGGTGTTGCTACACGGCTGATCACCGGCGGCAACATACCATCGAAATTGATTCCAATCTAAATTGTTATGATAATCATAAAAGAAAATAATTTATCAATTGTTTATGTTGTGGATAAAAATGTTGATATAAAGATTATGATTCAGTTTATGGTTACTGTTTCATACTGTTTTGGTTCTGATATGTCTGTTAATATACAGAGCAAAATTGTTTCTTATTTCAAATTTCTTGAAACGATAATCTTCTTAAGTCAACTGATTTCCAGTATGGATAGTTGGCCAGATTCTTGTTGAGATTTAAATTATTGTTAAAGCCTTTGTTGCTCAATTATCAAAAGATGTAATGAAAAAGTACTGCAAATTATCAAAATTGTTTTGACGTCGTTAAAGTGAAAATATCGATTTTATTTGAAATATTCGCAAATCATGTTGAGGCTTTCCTATTATGTTTTTAATAATCTTGCTGAGCATTTCTTTCGCTCATACTTACCTGTTTTTAAATTAACCTTCCAGACGGAATTTAGCTGCATAGTTCAGAAAGAGAAAAGAAAGATTCCTTTATGAAGATGGTGGGGCCAGGGTTCTCGGAATAGAGTAAGTTCTATTGTATAAAGTTGTGTTCTAATTATATTATTTATGTTACCGTATAATTGGGCCTAGTATACTTCTTTTCGAATTTATACTAGTGGGTTAAGTTTTGAGTTTCAAATTCGTTAAAAAGTGTAATAAAAGAAAAGAATAAATATATATTTGGATTTTGGATTCTTGTTTCTAGAACTGTAACCTAAAAAAATTTGGTATAGTTGAGGTCGGATATTATATTTCAACTGTTGAACAGTGTTTGGTGATTGACTTTTTGGATTAAACGGGTTTTATTATGTTGAGATTTTAGTGATGACCAAATCCTCCAATCCCAGATTTGGGGGCGTCACACACAGTGCTTCAATTAATTGACTAAAACAACAACCAGTAGACAAGGGAGATAAGAAGCAAAAGAGAATGATCAGATCTAAAGGAAAGGACTTACCTGGTCGGAAAAGCTTGTTGTACCGCTCCGATTCGCTGAAAAAGCTCGCCGATGTTGCCACCAATTCAGTCTGATGATCTCAGTACTACCTTTTGTCAAAACATCAGTTTGGTTTTTGTGAGAATTGAAAGGGGTAACTCTGAACTTTTAAATAACATATACATACACTCCATATATCTATACATCATTGTCACACTTCTACCTTGACTCTAGAAACTACAATTTGACCCCTCAGCCTATCAGAATTATAACAGCCCCTAAAGCTTGTATAAACTATAATTTAGCTTCCAGATAATTCCAACCAGCCCCTGAAATATCAGAATCTGCAGTTTCAACCAGCCCCTGAAATTTCAGAATATATTCTGAATTGTTCTTCGGTTTTACTTTGTTTTCCCATGTCTTAAAACATGTCTGCCTACATTTAACAACAAATTGATATTGTGGAAGATAATATCTATTGCCTTGAGTGTAAACATGATGAGTTTTATTACGAATTCTATGTTTGTCATCGTGACCGTTGGTTACTTCAATATAAACTTACGGTGAAGTAGTTAAATAATCAACTTGATGAATTTAAAAGATTGGAAAAGAGATATGAAATTGAGTTGAGAAAAGAAAGGTGCAAACGTGCAGATGAAAGTTACAAACATGTAAAGGTGAAACCACATAGGGCTCTTGAGACTCTCACATCTCAGGTTGAACGTCTTGTACATTTGGAAAATGAGAAAATGGTCAAAGGGGAGATAGAAGTTAGAGCATATTGAAAAAGCTGTTACAGAAGATTCAATTGAGGAGGTTAAACAAGTTAAGGAAGATTCAATTGAGGAGGTTAAATAAATTGAGCATATAGAGGTTGCAAGTGAGGATCATCTGAAAGAAACCAAGCCACAACCTAACTGTTTTCAAATTGTTGAGGATCATAAAGTAGTTGATGATATAATTGAGATTGAGCACATCGACTTCATCATTCCGGAGTACTTGCCTAAACTGCCCTCGCTTGCTTGTCAGTTTTCAAAGTTCTTTGCACCTCAACCGTTTTTCCAGAAGAGCATGAAGTTCGTCTTGGTTCCATCTCATTCTTGCGTGATTCTTGATTTTTACAAAACTCGTGTCGAGTTTTCTCTAACAAAGGGAGAATGATGAGAAACGAGAATAAAGAATTAATATGTATGTTATTAATTAGTTTATATTTGTTCAGTGTAAAGATAAATAATGTATTTATCTATATGTTCTCTATGTGGGGTTAGAAGTATATTAATTAAGTAGTTTATTTATAATAAAGCCCAATTGTTAATGGATCTTAGTCCATTAAGTTATTTTATTATGGTTTCTAATCCCTATATAAGCATTGCAATCCCCACATTATTACGAAATTTTGATTATACACTTTTCTTGAGAATAATATTGATTTTTATTCTTGAAATTCGTTTAATTCATTGTTTTTCAATAAATCGATATTGATTATTGTTTTTCAAAACTCTACATCAATCATCATATATTGGGTTGGCGAAAGTCAGCAATATTTCTCGGCAACCTTGCAATAAGCAAGAGTGCAACGTGACAACTACCCCATCCCTTTGATTTGTATATATATATTTTTCAATATTCAGGATATATTTTAAGACAGATATAAAATATATTTTCTTAATTTATTTTTAAATTTTTTAAAATTAAATTTCAAATATTAAATTTTTATTTTAAAAGTAGATTAAAATTATTTATAAAATTATATTAAATTAAAATATCGAATCCGGTCCCTACCCGATATATACAATTAAGAGAAAGCTAAGGAGTTTAGAATTCAATAGCATTGTCACTGAATTGTGCGTGCCGGGTTGGCTCGTGCGGCTCGTACAGTTCGTTGGCTCGTGCGGGCTGTGCGGACGAGGCTTGGTCCCGAATTTTTAATATATTATTCGTAACCGGCTCATTATTTGAAACAAATTGTGCGGGTTTAAACCGGCCCGGTTCGGGTCAAATAAAATCGGGTTTCCGTACGAACCGGTCCCGAGCGGGCGGTTCAAACCCGCACAAGTGGCCACCCCTAATTGTCAGCGATCACGAGCGCTGATATAGAGAAAGATTTAACATAAAAAAGTGCTAACAAAAAGCCGTTAATTATTTAACCCCCGCCGACCCATCAGCCCATCACTATCTGCAAATTTTACAACCACAACTCTCCTGTCAGCTCCCCTCCATCCTACTTACGTGTCTTCATCTCCACCCTCCATCAACATCCCCTTTATGCCCATCCAGTAATGCCACTATACATACAAAATATTTGTACGTATAATTACGTACACACCGTTTTGTACACACTTGCGTTACACTTTTCGTCAGTCTTCACTTTCAAGCTACTAATCAATGCTTATCTCCACTCCTTAATCAATCTCACCATCTCTATACACCTCAATTCTCTTCAAAATGTCTGAAACGCCGCCGTGGAGAGACGATTTACAAAGCTTCATCCCCGACGGCGTCGGAATCGGAGTTGCGGCAGCTCCGCCGGCGACTCCGACAGTTTCGGCGGTTCCGTACGGCGGAGGAGGTGATCGGAACTGGAAGTTCCATGCGGTGGAGTTTTGGAGAGGCTTCGCGGAGATGAGTGTGGAGTTTGGGAAAGGTGTGAGAGATGTGGTGAAACAGAGTGTGATGAGAGATGATTCGTTTCTCGTGAAGAATTTTGGACCGCCTGTTAAGAAAGTTCGAAAGGAATTGAAGTTTTTGAATGAGTATTTGCCGGAGGATCGCGATCCTGTTCATTCGTGGAGTGTCATTTGCGTTGTTTTGTTCTTCGTTATTGCAGGTTTGAATTTCGCCTTGCGTTTCGGTTTCGGTTTCGAATTTTTTAGATTATGCTGTGTAAGTTGTTTGTTCAGTGATAGATAAAAAAATCGTTAGGTTTTTTGATATGTTAGGATTAGTTTTCAGCCGATTTTCGAGTTTTGCATACGTGCCGGTACTGGTTATTATGTTTCTTAGTTTGAATTGTGACTAACAAGTTGTCAAATACTGTCAAATTTATGCTTATTTAGAAAATTATTGGATGAACAAATCACGAGGACTGATTATGTAGAAATGTCATCCGTAGGTTTAGACTTAAGGTTTTGGTACTTGAAATTACTCTCTCAGCTCTCCTAAATTGTTTTTTAAGTTTCGCCTACTAAATAAATTTCACTCCAATTATCTACCTCTATTGTTTGAACTGGCTGGAACTAGGTTTTGTAATAGATTTTTTGATGCCATTGGAATCGGGGAAGGAGATTAAACTGAAATGTGACAATCTAATTTATATTATATAGAATAATTTCATGTACTTGTGACTTCAATCATATTCACAAACTCACAGAAAATTCTGGACTGCCAGTCAATTACACTAATTTATCTTATGAGCACATAGGTCTAAACAGATCAAGGAAATGAAAGTGGGGATTTTAGCAACTACAACCAATCTAATACAATAGTGTGCAACACATGTAAGCAGCAGATAATTATAGTGCTTTGTAGTGGATGTGTAGCACAGCTACCACACAGGTTGAAATATGTTAGAGGCCGTTTGGAAACGTGCATTTCATTTCTAATGCTGGATTTCAAATGACAGGATTTGAGTTGTCATTTCAAATTCTCAGGTTTATACTAATACTTGAATATCCTGGATTTCAAATGAAATCCAAATCCAAATTCCCAAACAGCTTATTTGATCAAATC
>PHNY01147982.1:5757-20662 GCA_003724115.2 Anethum foeniculum
GTTCTTGCCTTTACATTTCTGCATGCATACACAGCACACACAAAACAGCAAACAGAGTTCAGAAATCTCATATCAAGTTTTTTTTTAAAACTATCCATTCACCCCCTCTGTCTAGTTATTCGTGTTACTCATAGTTAACACTCGTGACCGCTTCAACCAGTGCCATTGTAATAGCATCATACTTGCGAAGTCCTACTTCTAGGAAACTTTTCTCGTAATGAGAGACAAACCAAAATCATGTAGGATATCTTAAAATAACTTTGATATCTTAAAATACCTTTGCAAACTACACTTTGCAAAATCAGTAATTGAGTCTAAACGGTCTAAACTCTCCACTATTCAACCATTTGATAATAATATCTTATAAGGACGTTATAAGCATTCATGATATTTGGTTCCTTTTAAAATAAATACTCATCTCTTTTATGTCATACGTTTGTAAAATAGAACTAAGATCCATCAAGGTACTACAATGCTTTGTGAATTTGTGTATTCTAAACTCAAATGACCTCTTTTTAAGACGAAAATCTTCCTTCCACCAAATAATAAAAGTGTGTAGAGTCCAAAATCATCTATGACATTCTTATATTATTTTTACGTAAAAGAGAATTGAATATTTTTTTTTAAAAAGGTGACTATGTTTATAAGTAGTTTTATTATGTTGAAAAACCTCTTGCGCGTGAGGTCTGTTAAATAGCGTTTACAGAAACATATATTAGTTTGATCATAGCCAATTATCCATATACAAAGACAATAACAAATGAAATTATCAATATGAAAATAGTAAAAAGAATAATCGGTATATTCTAAAATATATTCGTCCTATTTGGAAGTTAGTTTTTCGGTAAAAAGTTAGTTTAGTGAGTAAAATTAGAGATTTGATCAAATAAAACCTTTAATATTAGTGTTTGATAGTTAACAAATTGAAATAGCGATTTAGTCTCAATAAGCTAATTTTGAAAAAATTTAAGAGTTTTTTCAATTAAGATGATTGTCATGTATCTAGTGAAAATATAAAAAATTGATTTAAACATCTATTTACTAAAAAATTTGACTCAAAACAATTAGTTCAATCTGCTATCAAAGTAACTTATTAAATCAGCTAGTTAAAACAGAAAATTCAATTCATGACAATTAACATCTAACTGCTAATTGTCAAACAGGCCTTAACAAAATTAGGAGGCCTTAACAAAATTAGGAGACGGCTAATCCTCTATGCTAGATCTTGTTAATGAAAATCAAACTTTATAAAATAAACAAAAATAATAATATTCGGACACGATTCACAAACGGAGCTACACTCCACAAATATTCTTCATCAGTGGATAATAGGCAGAAAGTCTTCTATCCTACAAACAGAAACATTACAATATTAACTCAAATTAATAAAAAAAAATATTAATGACTACAGTAAAAGTATACTGATCATGGATATATAAAATTTTAAAATCATGTATAAAATAGAAGACATGCAAATCAAAGTTGATATACAATGATGATAAATAATGAATTACACATCGGTCTAAAATTGTAAATCAAGAGTTAAAAAGTTAGAAAAAATTGTATTAAGAGAATACGACTCATTAAGTTGGAGTTCTAGTATTTTTGACACAGGAGGGCGCATGAGATGGCGTAACAATATACGATAGCACTTTGCAAGGACCATAAGAGTGCACGCTGCTACTTATTGGCAGAAATAAGCTTCTTAGCTTTCACAACCATTGATAAAAATGGAACCAGAAAGTTGTGAACATTAACAATTGATATTGATCATGTGTAGTACAAACTCCGCTTCTATTGTCAACTGGTTGCGGTGGTCAGAATACATTAAAAACTAACTTAAATCCTTTGGATTTATAACTTAGCATACCTATTTTATTTATAATATGTTAAATGATTTCCTCTTTTCTATAAATTAGAATACGTTTTCTACTTAAAATGTGTTAGAAGATATTTTAATTATTAATATTTATAATTATGAAACTCTACGAAAATTAGAAAAATATATTGTGACGATATTAGAGCGCCACCTAACCTCCCGTGTATACTCCTTTATATATATTGACTAGACAATAAGTCGCGCTTCGCGGCGGCAATATAATAATATATAAAAAAAATTAAATAAAATGATACAACAGATTTTTAATATATATTTCGGCTATATTTAATATAAAATAACAAACATAAATTACTTAAATTTAAAAAAATAATACCTTTTGTAATTAAATAGCCTCAATATAATGAAACTAACTGATCCATAACATCCTCCATTCTTTCCGGACAAAAGACTGTGCTCTAAAATCATAAAATCAATCAACTTTAAAACTAACTAATCCATAACATCATTCTTCTTCCCAGACAAAAGGTTGTGTTCTAAAATCATAAAATCAGTTGAGCATTCTTAAATTATAAAACCAATCAAACAATAACAACACTTAAAGGGTTAACAAAAAAAAAAAAAAAAAAACTACCATTATATGCAAAATAAAGTTTGAAACACAAGTGTTAATAGAAGTAACAAACATAAATTACTTGAATTTAAATATCAAATGATACCGTTATAATTAAATAGCCTCAATAATAAATCGAACCTCTAAAACTAACTAATCCACAGCATTCTTCTTTCTTCCCGACAAAAGCCGTAACCGTCCACTAAAAATGTTTTAAGAACAAAACAAAAACCAAAGTTCACTTAAAGGGGCATACATTTGAGTTGCACGGAGAATTTATTTGACCAAGTTTATCCCACGATATTGCTTCAGAATTTCCACACTCAGTGCAATATCTGATAATATTATAATGCCTACATAATATAAAGATATATAAATTACAAAGTCAGCAAAAGAAAAGTCAGTGAATGTACTCGAAGAAAAAACACAACCAATTCTTACCTGCTGATGGGAAGCTTTCCTCGACTGACACGGAGCAAAATCCTGAATACAGGTACATTGTATGAATAATATGAAAAAAGTGGCGTAACATAGTAACCTAGTACTGCAGTTTCACGAACGGCAGAGCTGTTGAATTTAAATATCAAATGATTCATTTATAATTAAATAGCCTCATTTTATGCAATTAATTTTTGATTATCTCTTCTCATCTAAAAGTAAATCTCTCTTTCTCATAAACCCTAGCCTCTAGTAAAGATTTTTGAGGGAGTTTTCATCGGTTGTTCACCGGTGATAAGCCCCAATTCTTTTATTTTTTTAATTTTCTTGTTCAAGATCTTGTCTATTTTAATAAGTTCCCAATTTATTTGGGTTTTGTTAGTCTCTCCTTGTGAGAGTTTTGTTAGTCTCTCCTTGCGAGAGTTTTGGTTTTGTTTTGGTGTGTTTTGGTGTTCTTCATGGCGAGGTTATAGAGGCATGATTTTCATGGGTTTGATTCAGGGATGAAGGTTATTATGGGATCGCATCTATGGTCTATTGTTCAGAACAGTCGGATAAAAACAAGTACATACATTCAAATCATCTTCAAATTCAAATCGCTTGGTTGCCTCTCCAACAAAGAAGGATTCAACAGTCGATCTCTTTACACAATTGTGTCAAATTGTGTTGATCTTTTTAAGCACTTTGATAATGTGCTAGTAAAGTATGTTCATAGGTCTGCGAATGTTGTAGCCATACGTTAGTAAGAGTTACTCATTCTATGCCAGACTTCCAGGAGTGGTTTAATGTTGTTTCAGATATTATTTCTGATATACTGATGATTGATTCGATTTAATATAAGCAAGTACTTTTGTTTCAAAAAAAATAACCTCAGTAGTAAAACGAACCTCTAAAACTAATCGATCCACAATATTCTTTTTTCTTCCCGGGAAAAAGACTACATTCGAAAATCATAAAATCAATCAAACATTCTAAAATCATAAAATCAAAAAATCAATTAAATAATAACATACATTTAAAGGCTTAACAAAACAAATAAAGACAAAACTATCATAACATGCAAAAATATAGTTTGAAATACAAGCGCTAATGAAAAATTTAGCTAACAATTTGTTTTTCTTTTCAAGCCAAACGATTTATAATTGTGTATATATAAGATTATTTGTTTCCTTTTTAAATTATATTTTAGGACTTGAAATTTAAGAGAGTATTAAGATAAGAACTTCGACTTGAAAAGAAAGCTTTAGCGAATAATAAGCTGATAGAGAAATTTTAGAAAAATTATAACGTGGTAATTTGAGTTAAGGAGAAAGTTTAAGAGAAAATAAAGTGATTAACTTTTAACTTGAAAATAAAGTTTTAAAAAAATAATTTGGTATAGAAATTTTAGAAGAATAATAAATTGATAATTTAAGTTAAGTGGAAAATTTATTGATATAGTTAAGAAATTTTAGGAGAATAATAAGATGGTAATTTGATAACTTGAGTTAAAAAGAAAGTTTATTGATATAGTAAAGAAAAATATAATAAGATTGTAATTTGAGTTAAGAGGAAAGTTTAGAAGAATATATATAATGGCCTGTTTGGGAACCTGGATTTCATTTGAAATTCTGGATTTAATCAAATAAGCTGTTTGAGAATTTTGATTTGGATTTTATTTGAAATGCTGGACATTCAAATGTTAGTATAAAACTGAGAATTTGAAATGACAACTCAAATCCTGTCATTTAAAATTCAGCATTTGAAATGAAATGCACGTTTCCCTACCGCTTCTAAGATAATTAAAATTTTATGTATTTATTAATTTAAAAAATTAGAAAAATAGAACTGTCCATCTTCATCTTTAACTAAATTGATTGATTGATACTGTAATTTACTTGTATAGCAACCAAAATGTGAAATTTACATATCATGATTCGATGGCATTAACCGGCTTGAGATGCTCTAGGCCGCTCTTAACCGTCCAAACTGAACGGCGAACTCCTAGTCTATAGCTCTGTCTCACAAGGATTCTCATTTCCCCCCTAACAATATGAATTCCTTGCGCCATTTCCGACTTTACACACCAATTTCACACACTAATCACCCCTACCTCCCTCTCTTTCTCCACACCCAAACAACCCCTTCTCAACATTCACAAAATCTTGACATACCCACCATTTCTCACCTCATTACAAACCACCACTGGTCACAACTCAAAACCCTTCTTAAACCCACTTCCCCTAAAACATTTCTTCAGTTATTATTCAACCACGCCACTGATCCTGAGATAATTTACACTTTCTTCAAATGGTCACAAGTTCAATATAAGCTTTCACATTGTCTTGAACATTATTGTAGGCTGTTTCATTTACTTGCAAATGCTAAAAAGTATAGAAAGATTCGATCTTTATTGTATTTGTTTGTTAAGATGGAGAGATATAGTTGTTCTTCTGTGTTTCATACACTTGTGAATTTTGGTGATAGGGTTTCTGATAGTTCTGTGATTGTTGATATGTTGATATTGGCCTATGTTAATAATCGTGATGTGGATTTGGCTTTAGAGGGGTTTGAGAGAGCTGGGGATTATGGGTTTAGGTTGTCGGTTTTTTCGTGTAATCCTTTGTTGAATTTGGTTGTCAAAGAGGGGAGGTTTCGGGGGGTTGAGTTTTTGTATAAGGAGATGATTAGGAGGAGGGTTGAGCTTAATTTGATTAGTTTTAATATTGTGATTAATGGGTTTTGCAAGGCTGGGAAGTTGCATAAGGCTAGTGATGTTATAGAGGATATGAAGGTGTGGGGGATTGAGCCGTCGGTGATTACTTATAATACACTTATTGATGGGTATTGTAAGAAGGGAAGGACGGGAAAAATGTTGAAAGCTGATGCGTTATTGAAGGAAATGGTGGCTAATAAGATTTCACCGAATGAAGTTACGTACAGCATACTCATTGATGGGTTTTGCAAGGATGGAAGTGTATCTGCTGCTGTGAGAATTTTCAAGGAAATGCAAGTACAGGGGTTCACGTCTAGTGTGGTTGCATATAATGCACTGATTAACGGGCTTTGCAGTGATGGGGAAATAGATAAAGCTCTTGTTTTGAGGGATGAGATGGTGGCTTCAGGTTTGCAGCCGGATATTGTTACTTTTAATTCTCTTATAAATGGGTTATCTAAGAAGAATATGCTGAAGGAAGCTAAAGAGTTGTTTGATGACGTTGGTAAACAAGGTTTGCATGCAAATGTACTTACATTTAATACATTAATTGATGCCTATTGCAAAGCTGGAGAACTGGAAGAAGCAATCAAGCTACGTAGTCTGATGTTAGACCAAACGGTCATCCCTAATGTTTCAACCTATAACTGTTTAATTGGTGGTTATAGTAGAAAGGGGAACATTGTAGCTGCTAGTAAGCTTTTAGATGAAATGAAGGATAAGGGTCTGAGTCCCAATGTTGTTACCTATAACATACGAGTAGATGCATTATGTAATAGGGGAAAGTCAAGAGATGCAGTCAAACTTTTAGATGAGATGTTTGACTTGGGTTTGAGACCATCTCACATAACATACAACATTTTAATGGATGGTTATTGCAGGGAAGGCAATCTGAGAGCAGCTTTAAATGTGAGGAGACGAATGGAGAAACAAGGGCTGCAACCAAATATTGTAACATATAATGTGTTACTTAAGGGCTTATGCGAGAAGGGGAAGCTGGAAGACGCGAATACATATCTTAATCAGATGCTGGAGAAGGGTTTAATCCCTAATAAAATAACCTATGACATTGTTAGAGAAGGAATGATGGAGAAGGGATTTGTTCCAGACATTGATGGGCATCTCTATACTACTTCTGTAAGCACTTGACTTGCACAGACAATATGGATTGGTACCAACACAAGTACGATTAATTGATATATTGAAAAGTTGGCAAATTTTGTAACCTGGAGAAAGGAGTATCCAGACAGAAAAAGAAGTTCATGTAAGTGTATTTTACTTGATACTTTTAGTAGTACCCTAGTACCATTACAAAAATACATTGTTTTCTAGGTCAAAACACGCGAAACTTTGCGAAATATGTTAAAAATTTGCTCATTGTGTTCTTGAGTTGTGCATTCATGTTTAAACTTAAAATATTTTAGGCAAAAGCTTAATTTTAGCCGACATTTGATGGTCAACGTCCAATTTGTGTTGGTAAAATATTGAAAAAATTAATTTGGGGGAGGAGGGGTTCAGTTTGTAATCTGGACGTTAAATTACTTATATGAGTGATGAGCTTGAGTATGCCATTGCCTATGGGTTGCTGAATTGAGTATGCTATTTTATCATCTAAATAAACTTGGTAACACTTGTGTGTCTTAAGGTTAATGAAGAGCTAGAATTTTTGAGATGAGCAAAAAGTTGAGAATAGCATGCTTATCTCTCTACTATTCTTTTCCTGATCAATAATCTTTATCCACTAGATGCTAAAAAAATTATGGGATTTGGAATTTTGGTTATTTCCATGTTAATTGACAATCATTTGCTCTCTATATATAGTTGGTAAACCAGGGACAGTATATACGGCCAAACTTATAGTACAGGCTGCTGTTTGACCCTTAAAGTTTTCTCAGTTATCATGAAACAGTATAATCTCTATTAAAACAAGTGGAGAAGGGGTTAATTTTGAGCTACAAAGTTATCTATTTATGTATGATTTGTTTCAAAGCTCACTGCTTGACTGGATTGAATATCACTCTTTTGTAAGATACAGCATTGGTGAATAAGAAACTCTCTAGTGCTCTTTGTACATAATGTGAGAAATCTAGTTCCTATATGATTGATTATAGAGAACTAAGTTTGATGTGTGGATTACTTGCAGCATTAATTGTTAGTTATTACATAGGCGAACACCCCAAATTGGACCGTGTTCTAGTCTTCTAGATGGACAACTATGGTTTGGTTATCATCATATATATGCATGTTAGTATGTTTGCCTGAACTAAGTTACGAGTTTATATTGGGATTTTTCGGTGGAATTTTGGCTGCTTAACCTTATTTTGGCTGTCTAATGAGAACCACCTGTAGTCAAGTTTATTGTATTATATATTTATATATGTTCTATTGATCTTCTCGTCTTCCTTGTAAAGAAGAGCTCCGTGTTAAGGACAGAAGCAATGAGTGCTTTGGTATCACATGTTTTCGTTCTTAGTGGAATCAGGTAATACAAATCTACATATTTGGATAATTAATTCTTGCTAGAAGTTAGTATTTTACCAATATGCATATGCAAATAGAGCTGGAATATTACTTGGGAAAAAGAATAGAGCTGTAATAGTTACATATGACTTTGTTTTCTTGGAAGTAAAAATATGATGTAAGCTTATGTTATTTGATGAATAGGGTATTGGAAACACACCTCAAAAATTGGAAACTATAGTATCTTTTACTTATACGCATATATAAATATGATCACTTGATCTTGTTTTGGGATTACTGGGGTATCTGTTACCATAAGAAATCTCTAAAGCATTCCTTTTAGTCCCAAGATTTTTGTATTTCTTTAACATATTAAATTTTGGTACTGTAGATTCCAGATCATTCTTTGTAAGAAGTGTTGGAATCTCGTTTTGTGTCCAGAAATCAGCAATTTTCTCCGTCCACTAGGCCTAAAGTTTGCACCAAACTGGACCTTAAGAAGCAGTGACAAGAAAGCGAAGTCAAGGAATACGTTCAGCCTGGTAATTATGAATAATTCAGCTCTTTTGCTGCATATCTATGATTTCTGAGAAGCGCAGATGGGGCATTGATTGATGTAGTGTTGTATTTGGCACGATGGCCAATTTTCCGCTTGTTATATGCCTATCCTTGTCTATACACTGTTGACGCAGGCTGTGATATAAAACAATAGAGTATTCTCAATTTTGAGACACAACCATACGTAGTGTAGAAGTGTACAGGTGGTTTTTCTGAAGAAACGAGTGTGATTTATACAAATCAAACTCTTGTTCACCTTGTTCAGGTTAAAATCTTTTTAGTGTATTCTTTTCCCTCGGATTGTTTTGTTGATGCAAACTGCTTTGACTTTACATGTTTTTTTTTTTTTTTTAAATAAACTTAGCTGTTGACCTGTTGTGCAAACCAATCTTTAATACGCCAGTTTTGTGGGGAATTCATCACTGTTATTTCATGTGTTGCAAGTGTGGGTGATGATAACAAGGTGAAATTTCTTGTTCATCCGCAATGATTTGAGGCCAAAGAGGCCTATCTGTGTTTACTTTAAAAGTTGTAACCTGATTTGTAATTTAACATCTATGAGTTCATAGTAAATCATTTATTTTTAATTTGCTAGTAAATCATTTATTTTTAATTTGCTGTCAAATAAGTCCGCAGTAGTACTGGCTAATACGAATCCGTCAATATAATGACAAACGTGTAACCCCGGGTTCAAATCCCGGCTGCGGTAATATAATTTTTTTACATTTTTATTTTCTTTCCTGCTCGAGTGCCTTCCCGGATTTACTAATTTTTAACAACCAAACCAATCCATGATTAACAAATCAATTTTTCACCGAAAACATCCATGTTTGTCCACATGATTTTTATAAAGAAATCAATTTATTTATAGAATAATTAAAAGAAGACAATTATTTCAAGACAGAGAAAATAATATTTCGAAGCAATTTTCAAAAAAAATGGAAATCAAAATTAGTCGATAAAAATAATTTACAGTAATTAATCGGTTTAAAAAGGAAGAAAAGAAAAGGAAAAATAGGGAGAAGCAGGTGGTCCAGCAAAAAAAAAAACTGTAAAAGAATCATCCAATCAGAGGAAGAGTTGTGTTGCAAAGCAAAGCAGTGAAGTCAATCAATCTATTACACATCTGACACAACCCACACTACTGCAAATCTAATCTGTTATTACAACAACATCCCAACTGAAAACAAAACTACAAAACCAACATTTTGGTTGGTTAGATTTATTCTTTCCTCTGTAGCAAGCAAACCCATAAACAAGAATCAACAATCAATCTTGATTAACCCCCAAACATCAAAAACCAAAGCACATCACAGAAGCTGAAGCCCCCCAATGGATTTACACAACACCAAAATTCAACTAGTTCTCTTTGTCTCTGCCCTCATTATCCTCAGTTTCACAGGTACTTTAATAGTTACATACTTGCATACATTTTTTTGTTCTGTTTTCCCCCCTATATTTTACTCTTTGTTTGAACTTAATCTTGACATTGCCATGTATTAATTTCTACCTTAAGTTTAGGATTGTTATTTCTCTACCTTATAGTTATGTGAATGTGATTTAAGTTGTTTATGAGCTACTTGAGTTGGAGGGCTTAAAATGTTTGAAATTTGACTACTAAACTTAAATGCAAGTAGTTTATCCTTCTCAAGTATTAAAGTATTCGACTTTGCTTAAAATTGTTTTGTTTAGAATTAAATTTTAACTATACCCTTGTAATTCAGGATTTCAAGTGGAGTTCGAGTATATAAATCTTGATTCGTCTGAATTATCAAGTATAAATTTTTTGGCTAGTTTCACTTTTTTGGAGATTGAGCTTAATATTGTTCACTTGCCTCGGTTTAATTACGCCCCCTACTATACCCTTGTGTTGATTAGATTTTACACAATATAATTTGGTAGAGTCTTCCTTCTATGCCTCTTGGTATGAACATGAAAGAAGTTTGATACAAGTGACTTTATAAAACAAGTACTTCTGTAAGATGTTCTGCTCTTTGTCTTTGCCTCTATCAGTTTTGCAAGAGTGTGACCTAATTGACGTTTAAGCTGGTTTCTTTCATACTTCCATTAGTTAGATATAAGATGTTCTTTTGTATACATCAGGACATAATCTGATTAACTGAAGCAAGGGAAGATCAAATTATTTAGGTGTTATTGCAAATGTGAAGTTCACCTGTGCACCAATATTCATTCTACAATTTTATTCCTTTTTGCCCGTGCCTGTATTTTGAGACATCATAAATGTAAAACCTCCAGTTGTTTTCGAAATTTGTCCCGACTACCCCCAAGAGATAGCATAAAAAACTTAGAAAAGTATTATACATATGATATACAGATACTTATTTTAACACTTAAGCATGATATACAAATTAAGACTTCCTCATAACACCGTAATTAGGGGAGTTGGTAATTTAACATGGTATGTGTACTCTCTTTACCCAGCTTCTCTGGTTTGAATCCTTGGAATCCTAATATTTTCAAAAGATTTATTTGGACTCTGAGGTTGAATATTTCTATAAAGATAGGATCCAATGATCCACTCTTCAATCCCAAAATGGGGGTTCAATCCCAACATGGAAGTTAGAGTGAGGAGACGTATTAATTTATGCTCTCCTCCTAACACCTCAAGGATTTCGGGAGAGTTGGTATCTTAAAAACCTAATTATACTTGAAACTTATCTCTGTTAGTTGCACAACCGCACTTTTTCATGTTAGTGCTGCTGCTGCTGTTGCTTTGGAGTGTGTAGTTGACTCGTAACTTGGACATTGTACTCATCTGTCTACATAGACGTGTCACTGCTTTGAAAGTATCAGTACTTCTTAGGGCTATGGTGATTGGAGGTGATCAACTTTAGCTCCTACTTAAGTACTAAAGTAGTACATAAAAAATCAACTTGGTGTCAAATAATGGGTATTAGGAGGTTTATAATATTTACAAAGTCTCCAGCATTACTCATTCCAGCAGGTAATATGAAATAAAGAATTAATCAATAAATTCTAGCAAATTATGCCCGTGTAACTACTTATGTGAATGCTGTTGTCTTGTCATTTCACGTGTAAAAGTGAATTTACTTTCGACCCACAGATTCAACAGTTATTTTTTCTGTTCTATGTCTGTTGTGCTTTTGTGTGTATGTGTAACACTGGCGCAACAATGCTGATTATATATGTTCTATGTCTGTTGTGCTTTTGTGTGTGTGTGTAACACTGGCGCAACAATGCTGATTATAAAGTTTTAAGAGCAATTTTTATGTACTTTTCTGTAGAATGTATACTTTTTTGCCGACTCCTCTCTAGATTCCTGGAAAACATTTCTGACATTCTTTTTACCAAAGCTGAAAAATGTAGGCAGTTGGTTGGTGAAGATGCCTCATCACAGAGTGGCAAATTTACTTTTCTAAACTGTTTTGATGGGAGCACTGGAACAATGGCATGTGCGGTGAAGGAGGGTGTGAAGCTCTATGTCTACACCATCAGATCATCTCATGTCGAGAAAGCCAGGCATAAAGCAATTGAGGCTGCACTAGTTGATGCACTATCACAAGGCATGAATGCTAAAGATGCAGCTTTACAAGCCCAGCAAGAGGGAAAAAAGGCTGCAAAACTGGCAACCCGAAAAGCCAAACGCATTTTAGGGCCTATAATTTCATCTGGGTGGGACTTTTTTGAGGCAATATATTATGGGGGAACAATAACAGAAGGATTTCTTAGGGGAACTGGTACTCTAATCGGAACTTATGCTATTGGATATGTTGGCGAGCAAAAGTTTGGAAGAGTTGGTTATCTGGTGGGAAGCCAATTTGGAAGTTGGGTTGGAGGAAGGGTTGGGCTAATGGTATATGATGTGGTTAATGGCATAGGTGTCCTCCTTCAGTTTACTGAGACAGTGGAGACTATACCGTTGGACAATATGTCAGGGTCTGAAGCTAAAGAGTATGTAACATCTGTGCTAGAAACTGCACAGCCACCCGAAGGGGGAAATATTTTGATTGATATAATCTCTAAACTAGTATCTCAAATATTTCCTGAGACTCCATATGATACAAACAAGAATCTAGAATCTGGCTCTGAAAGTTCCGAACCTTTTGAGGATTCCTACAGTAATGAAACCCCTAGCTATAGGAGCTCCGAAACTCTGGAGGAAACCGATGACTATGAGTCTACCACTTATGAGAGCTCTGGTACACATGAAGAACTTTAGGTAACATGAATCCAGGTGAGTCCATTTTATATTAATTGTTAAATTGTGTTAGTGAATGTAAACTAGATACGTGAGCTCTTGATTTCGTTGTATATAATATTCAGGATAGTGGTACCTTAAAGATGGTTGAGGCAGGTTGAGTACTTGCTCTAAACCATAGGAACATTCATGAATATTTCACATTCATAAATCTTCATGTGCTTCTTGTAACTTCAAAACTGTACCAAGCTAAAAGTACGTTGCTAAAGACAGTTGATTTGTTGCAAAATCTATTAATACAACTGTACAATTTCCAATAATTTAAGCTTCCTTGTCATGAAACTTTCTTTATACGCAAATAGTATCTCCTCAACAATCTACGTTTGCATATGCTTATAATGGATTGCTAGATAGATATGACTGAGTAATACGCGAAACCTGCTATCCTTCCTATTTAGTTCTTTACCGAGTGGATGAAGCTTTTTGTGCATATATATATTCATACATCCTAAGATTGATATTACTGTTTCAAGTATTATGTGTATGTGCTTAAATTCACATGTTTTGTATTGAAGTGCCCCAAATATTTGAAGCATCAATTGTCTCTTTGAACATTGAAGAGCTAGAATAGGATTGAATTGCCTTGTTCTAGTTTTGAATAAGATAAAAATCAGCAACAAGATGATCTTTTGTAACAAAAGTTAAAACCAATGATATGGATAGATTTGGCTCTTTATAAAATCAATTTATTTTTTAATACGTATATCTAATTATCTCTACTTATCTGACCAATGTAAGATACATTATAAACATCAGTATCATATGACTTTTCTGTTGGTTTTGTATTCTTCTCTGGCTCCGACTCTTGAGGCTTAAGATCACAAAGCCTCCGAGCACCACTAAAATTATGGTTTTCTGGTTTGTCGAGCACCTCAAACATGAGGATGAGGTGGATGATAAACTAAAAAAATGTCATTCGAACAGATGCAATTATGCAATATGCATAGAGTGAAAATAATAACTTCATGCCACAAAGATTGTATTTTTAAGGAGGAACAGTCCATTAGATAGAAAAGCCATTGGTGAGTATCTTTTACTAGTACAAAGTTTTAGTACAAGAGACCATAGGATAATGAAATTTAAGTATCCATCTGTTTCTTGGGGCTACGGTTACCTAGAATTTGTAAATTTGATGACAATTCTAAGAGTAAATCCACATGCATTGGGATCATTGTTTGCTCCCAACTTCCAAGAAAAAAATGCTACTGCACTTACTGTACTGTACTGTACTGTACTGTACTGTACTGCTAGTGGTCCAAAACCCTACAGACTTGTTAAACTAAAACCCTAGATGCTAAGTAATTTAAAGTCGAACAAAATTATACAATAACCAGTTACTTTTTTTTATTACTAGGCAAGGCTTCAAAACATTTTGAAGTCTTGGTCCAGGATAAATTAATAAACAAATAAAATGTACTAATAGGGTTGCAGCAAGTTGCATTCCTTGGAATCTAGAGGCATACAAGAGTCCATAAATAGAGACATAAAGTTGCATTCCTTGGAATCTAGAGGCATACAAGAGTCCATAAATAGAGACATAGTTTTGTTTTCAACAAGTAACTTTGCTTCATTAGTTACTAATTTTCTTCCAAATTCTCAACTAATATAGTTTACACTGGAGAGTCGAAACTCATCATCACATACTCAGAACCCGCAGCTGTAATATGGGTTGCCAAAATCATGAACCTGTAGTGCAAACAATTTGTGAGCTTTACGAGGAAATCTCTAAGCTTGACAGTCTCAAACCGTCCAAAGATGTCAATACTCTCTTTACCAAACTCGTTCTCACTTGCATCCCGCCAAGTTCCATTAATGTGACTAAGCTCTGTTCGAGACTTCAAGAGATGAGATCTAAGCTCATTAAACTCTGTGGTGAAGCCGAGGGCCTTCTAGAGTTCCATTTCTCTTCCATATTAGGCTCATTTGATAACCCTTTAGACCACCTCAGCCTCTTCCCATACTACTCCAATTACCTCAAGCTCAGCCTTCTTGAGTTTACCATTTTAACTCAACATTGCTGTCCCCGAAAGGATGTCTTAAACCGTGTGGCCTTTCTTGGCTCTG
>PHNY01147994.1:2232-17428 GCA_003724115.2 Anethum foeniculum
AACCTTTTAAGTTAAACTACATTACCTTATCTGTTTCTTTTAACCAAGACCCCAATTCTTTTCCAAAAATAACATTAACAATGTTATTTAATAAAATAAAGTAAAAATTATAATTATAAATTATCAATCAATTACCTTTTTTAACTAAAACATAAAATCAATTCAATTTAAATTAATGATATAATTTTTTAAATTTAAATTAAATTTAAAAGATTATATAATATAAACAAAGTCCGTGCATCGCACGGGGTTTAAGCTAGTATTAATTATAGAGAAATAATCAAAAATACTACTTTTTTAAAAGTGTTTTTATGACTTTATACTATTTTTTGAAATTTTTTGTAAAAATACGGTTTGCAACTAAAAGCAACCACATATGCAACTTCATTTACATTTTCTGAAAAATAACTGAATTTTTTTTGTTACATTCGAGGTTGCATGTGTTTGCATTCGAGGTTGCATGGGGTTGTAAACCGTACTATTTTACAAAAAAATTTAAAAAATCGTATTTTTACAAATAAAAATTTTGGAAAAACGTATTTTTGCCAAATATTTTTTAAAAAAATTGTATTTTTGAAAAAAACTTTTAATTTTTTTTTTTTTGAATAAAGCTCTTCATAAGATGAGATGTTAATCTAGTGACGAAAGGTCGAAAACTGAGAACATGATACACTCATTATTCAATAAATATATTTAGCAAAAAAAAATATTGTCTAAGTATTTTATATAGACACAAAGGCATGTTATATATTGATCTAAAGATGAGCGTCTGAGTCAACTATTTAGTCCTGAAATAGATTTTTAAGTGAGGAGCCAAAAATGAGCGTCCGTAATTCAACGAGATTTTAGAGTGAGAATAAATGTTACTAGTATATTATAAAATATAATGATAAAAGGCCCTAAATGGCACCTTTTCAAACAGAAATACCATAAATTGTACAATATAAGAAGTTGGACTCAAATGACACTCTTTAACGCTGCACGATGTAGCGTTTAGGTTTTTTGTTTTTAATTGAGTCAAACGCAACTTCAAGTTGCGTTATCCTAATTTAATTTATATATTTTTTTTATTTTCAAATTCACTTCATGTCATGTTTTGAACCCGAAAATATCAGTTAATGTAACATTATCAACAATTATTATTTATTTAATATTTTGTAGAATTTAAGGGTGTACCCTAATTTAACAATTTCTAATTTTTTAGGGTTCAATAATTCCCTTTTAGATTTTAGAAATATTAAAAAATTGAATAAAAGACACAACTACTTAAAAAAAATTAACATTTTAGGGTTCACCAATCCTTTTTGGGTTTTAGAAACATTTAAAAAAAATTAAAAAAATATACACCGATTTAGGGTTTGGAATTTAGGGTTTAGGGCCTTTAGGCCCTAAAACCTAGAGCCTAAATCCTAAGAACCAAATTCTTATTATTAACGGTTTTTATTATTTTAGTGTTCACCAATTCCCAATTTCAATTTTGAAAATATTAAAACATTAAAATATATGAATAAAATCTTAACAAAACACCCCTTAAGGTAGCATTTTAAAATGCAAGACGGCACCTCAAATTAAAAAAATGGAAGTAACGCAACTTTGAGTTGCATTTATAGCTTTTAAAATATAAAAAAAAATATCCAAAACGCAACACGAAGTAGCGTTTTCCGTAAACGCTAACCGATTTAGCGTTTTAAAGTGCTATTTAGGACTATCTTTACGGGAATTGCTATTTGGGGCATTTCTCACATAAATAGTGACATCTGCTGTAAACACCAAAATATAATAGGGTCTTTTTTTTTCTATAACACCTTAAAGTTAATTATATAGATCATAGGATCGACTTTTTCCTCCACTTTATAATTTGTAATGCCCTCGTAAAATTCATCCTAGCTTATTTTCATATAAAGATAATATTATTGTTATTATTAATCATGTACAGGGTATATGAATATTTCAAATATAATATTGTATATTAAGAACCTGTATTGTTAATTGATCGTTTTGGCTCACTTAAATGTGTGTATATATATATACTTGAAAAGGAATCTTAGGCTTGACTTTTTAAAGATAAGTAGTTCATGTATAATGTATTGAATCGTGCGATTATTAGAGTGTTTATTCATATAAAATATGCTAAAAGCCTTAAACTATTTATCACCTTCTCGTTTCGCTTACTTCCCCATGTTTTCAAATAGATTACTAAACTCTACTTGATAGAAGTTCATCAACTCAAATCTATAACGCCGAACTGGAATAAAAGATCCATAAATATATTAAACAACTTGCAGTATCCAGAACATAAAATAACAGTAGTCAACTGTTTAAATATTTTTTTACTTCGAACAAGGACAAAAACACTACTGCAAAAACATATTTAGTACAAGCCCAGGGTAATCTTAGGATGCTGGTCCATGGATAATCGTCGCGAATTTACTTTCTACTGCATGGTATTCGCACATCCAAAAATACGTATCACCTTTCTTAAGTACGTAATATGCAAGTTTGAAAATCTTATGTTTAAAGAATTATTTTGGTGATGGTCTATTTTATATAACGAACATTTGAAATGAGCTTTTTTGGATATTCATTAAAACTACTTATATATGCTTAAATTGCCGTACTTAGACTAGGGTCTTAATCTTTGACACCCGCATGTCAGGATTTTTTTTCTAATACACTGCTCCATAATCAAGGGTCTGGACTGAATCTTTTTTTTTAGGTCCGCTATAATAATTTCCGCGAAAAGGAGAAATTCCGATCCGCGGAAAATTATAACGTATCGGTAAAAAAAAAATCCATTAATCTGAGACCTTAAAGTATAAACCCGACTCCCCTAATGTAGTATGTTTGATAAACGGTTCCCAACCTGCCAGACCCTTCGGACTATCTCCTAATCTTAGTGCGGATATAAAACATGGAAACTGCAGTTCAATTCTTTACCTAATGGTAATTGTATCAAGTAATTAACAATACAGAATACGCATTTCTCAATTATAAATTAAGTGTTAATCAAAGAATCATCTTGTTTGGCAAGGGAAGGAATCAAGCTGTAGGCCATTTGCCAGACAGTGGTTTGATTTGCAAATTTTGTAAGTTAAAAAAATCAGGCATCTGAAATTAACTTATATATCAAGTAGATGGCTACTAATCATTCTAATCAATTCTGAAGTGTAACGAAGAGAATGTATTGTATGTTAGTTCACAAGGCAATAGCAATGTTGATATATTATAATCTTTGTATTTTATGTCACAAAACACATAGACAACAACAAATGGAAAGTGAAAGGCCACCCAGCCAAAGTGGTGTTTCCCATTCACCCAATACAATTATGATAATGACTCGTGATTCATCCCTACAAAAGAATATTCCAAAGCCACTATTTTTGTTGATTATGACTATCCCTTCCTCCCCACCCATTTTCTATCATCCTTTATCTCTTCTTCATCTGTAAATATTGGATGAAATTTGAATCAGTATGTATGTCTATGTGTTATAATATCTTCTGAACAGTACCGGCTAAATATATTAATGAGACAATTCAAATCTCACCCTGAGATTAGGAACATGGTTTCAGGTGATTATCCGAGAGTGAACAACAGCCCAGATGATCTAATTAATTATATATTTTAATAAAGAGTTTCGATCAGGGCAATCGGATGTTACAGCATATCATATACAGCGGAAAGTTTTTGCAGGACGTTATATGAGCTCAGATAAGATTAAGTTGATACGGGAACTCAACTCAGATTAGAAAGTTAGAAGAGGATGGTACAACATGTTCGCGTAGTGCAGGACAAAACACAAAGTTATATGGCACAACGTACCTCTATAGTGGTTATATATTAAATAGTGTAATGTGCAAATGCAACGCACTATAATAGATATTTGTGGGGGTAACTAAAGATCTGGTATATCATCATAGTGGAGGGAGGCCAGCATTTGGTCTGCTACTATTATGTTCTAACATTTGTCAACTGCCTTTTCAAAATAATACAAGCTCAATTCATGGATACAAGTCAGCACTAATGTTTTCCTCTAACCAAAAGCTTGGAATGGATGCTTATTAACAACACTAGCTAAAATAATTTAATAAGATAACCCCCATCCACAAGCTAAACAAATTACAGAAACATGCAAAGGTGTACCAACTAGCAAATATATACTATAACAGAGAACTCCCACTCATTTTCCGTTTGAATCTAAAAAAGAGTTTTATTTCAAGTACCTAGCCCAAGCACATATATCCTCTACTAAAATAACTCGTGTTCAAGGGGTGGAGATTTTCTACTAAACACAATAGTGATGATCGCTACTCGCTAATGTTATCTGCAGGACTGCAACCCGAAACCACAGTTGCCACAAGATCCTCGGATTAAGCAAATTTTCTATCTAATATTAGAGCAGCTAAAACAGCAAGTATGACTAGAGATAGAAATGGACCTGTATACGACATACTACCTAGTATTATCTTTATATTGAGATTATTTCAGCATTTTTTGCAACTCATTAACATATGTTACAGCATCCAAAACACAGACACTAGCCATCCATCACTTCAGCACCTTTGGAGGGTGAATCTGTAGGACATCTAATGATATAACATTCATCTCAATTGCTTAAGACTCTTCAGATCCACAATCATCATTGTAATTATATCCTTTCTCTTCAATTCATGTACACAGGCTCCTAGAATATCATTCTCCAAATTCCTACGTTACATCTTCATATTTCGCTTCTGTACGCAGTTTGGAGTCCTCCACTCAATCTACCGTTTTGCCTTTGTGCCCCCTTCACCAGAATGGCCATCTTCACCAGAACGGTGCCCTTCACCAGAATGGCTTTTCTTGGCACTCTGGGGAGAAAGCTGATAGGACAAGTGAGTTTATTTACACCCAGTAAAGGATCCACAAGTGAGTGCGAGACAAACTAACAAAAGATTTAGACCAATTTAAGTATCAGCTTCTGGAGAAACTGGAAATAGAAAATGAATACCCTGTATTGCACATCCATCCTAAGAGTATTGAAAGAGAATTCATGCAGGTGCAGCAAAAAACATAAACAAACAGCCCCTGAGTTGCAAATTACATTTGGCACTGCTGCGTGAAGGCTATGCTAAACTCCTATAAATGTTTTTTTTCGGCATTGGAGAAGAATTCTTCAAAAAGTGGTCAATTTGAGTATGCAGGCAACTAAACTAAACATCCTTTGCAGTAAAATACGGTGCGTGGAAGTGGACTTGCACATAATACTGTTTATCAGAAAATTTACGAGTCTATATTAATTACTTCAAGTAGTCTCCATTCTAAAACTGCAATTCAAGCATTCTATAATCTATTAACTATAAACATGTACTCATTATAAAATTTGTAAAACCTTAGTGGTATGTGTGAGCAACACTAATTCCTCGAGGGTTGGGATCTTTCAAGATATAAAAAAAACTATCAATCCGTATTGGGACTTCTGAACCTGCGCTATTCTATATGTCCAGTAGTAACAGAGTCCGATAAAGGGTCAGTTACATTTTTCCTCATGATAAAATTAATTGAAACAGTTATAAATGGAACAGTTTGGCGTAGATATATAGAATCTTCTATCATGTTGTAGATCATGAGTTACTTGTATAGTTGTAAGAAGTTGATGGATATATCAACTAAGCGCAGTGTTTCTTTTACAGCAAGTGAAAGCACTAAGTTGTAGGTACGAGCTATAAATAATAAAAATAAAGAAATTACGGGTCTATTATATCAAATGTTCATCTTATCACTCTTTTTCCTATTTCTCATGTTGTATATCTTGATTCTCTCTAGAACCCATAATAAGGATCTAACTTAACAATTATAATTCAAGTGTACAAAGAGGACAGGATGATCACATGCAGATTCATTGAAAAGTTCATCCAGTACGGCATGATTGATTTTCGATTCGAGTGTCTGTAGACAGAAATAAACCAAAAAAATCAGTAGATGACAAGAGATACTTGAAGGAAATAATTTAACATCAGAATCCCTTTAAATACATAACATACAAGACACCGGTAAGAACATGCATCCCTGAATCACATAAATTTCAGAACGTAACAAGGTATACAGTTTATAAGTATTTTAAGAAGTGTTTCCCGCGTATAACAAGATAGATGAATTAGTGAGGTGCACTATTCACTTAATCCTTAAAGCATTTATCTATACAACTGTAGGATTCGGATTTCTAAACTTAATTATAATATGTAAAACTTAAAGTTGTAAGGGTTGCTCTGCAAAAATTTGTCCAAAGGTTTAATATATGTAGTAAATTATTTGTTTTGTTTTTTATTTTTGTTTTCAAAAATTAGTCAATTCATTATGTAATCAGTTGAAACCTCCACACTTCGTACGTGTCATTTTTATGCACACAGTAATTACTCAAAAAACATAACTTTAAATGAGAGTCGAGAAAAACTCACTGGTTCTAGCATTCAAGCATGTATAGAAAAACAAACCTTTTTCACTAGCATTCCCCGTGCAGCTTCTGCAGCAGTTCGGTTAGGAACTGAATTTCTAGCCTTAGCCTCTTTTGCTCTTTTTTGCCCCTGCAAATGCATAGTCAAAGGTAAATAGGACTAAAATTACAGGCTGATTTAGCTGAATCAAACTGAATAATTCTGGATTGTATTTTTCAAACTTCAATGCTCCAACAAAAACTTGAACTTCAGACCTCTTGTTGGAAAGATGACTTGCAAGCGAGGTCAACCAAGGTGTTACATGCATACAATTTTAAGGAATTTATATATGCTACCAAGCATAATTTCATCAAAAATCACCTACACACATAAAAATGCAGTGGCAGAGCCAGCTCAGGCTCTCAGCAATGCAGTGAGGTAGTTTATTTTTTTTAGTTTTTCTGACAAAATGACATATATACTTTAACTAAAAATCTAAATTCATAAATTAGGAGAACAGATCCAATTTTATGAAAATTAGATTAAATCTTGGATTAATTAATTTTAAGAAAATCAAAAAAATAAGAAATAAGCAAGAAAAAGAAGCAGCAATTAAAATATCGTTAATTACTAAAAATCAATTAGCATGTCACTAATAACTAAATATCAATCAGCATATCATTAAAGAACAAGGGAGTAACAGATAAGCACCTAGGATATAACACAAAATTTATATAGTCACTAAAGTCACTACACGGAGCAAATTAAGTAAAGAAATTAGTACCTCATAACCAGAGAATAAAGATGATAACTTTTAGGAGGAAATATATATAGCAAACAGACCTACTTGTATATTTTGGAATATGACGTTATGGAATGAGAAACTATGGTTGTAGACGTACAATATATATAGCACATAATAGATCGTAAAAAGACTATTGTGGTCTGATGACGGATGACTAGGCCTGAAGATGTTCCTACAAAATTCCTAATACTGAATAAGAAATGACAAATTTAAAATTACCACAAGCAAGAAATATCACAACAAAGAAACTAACATATAAATACAACGACCTAAAGTAAGTCAAAAAGACAATACATTAAATATCAATAGACCAAAAGAAAACATAATTTTTATTAATCATTTTAACAGCAGGTTAATCTTCATTTTGCCAAAAAAAACCATATATGCATCACACCCAATTGTTTGTTTCAAATCAAAAGAATAACAAATATTCAGGCATTGGTTTTTCAACAACAACATAGCACTGAAAATGAATATCAAGAACATAAACAATTCTGATATGTTATGTGCATAGCAACAATCAACTTATTTATTAATTTCAGATAATAATTTGTAATTTTTGTATTTATTTCTATTTGTTTTAAATCTCTTAGTACATATATTCTCTTGTATATTTGTTGTCATATACACATTCTGCCAAATTTTATATAACTAAATTTGTTATACATGTAAAGAAAGATAGAATTATTTAAATAAAATGTTAGTATTGAATACATACTAAATATATACGAGCTATATGTACAATATCATTCTCATTATATAATTATACAAAGAGGAAGCAACACTAAAAATAAATTCAATATAGTAATTACAATGATAGATGCATGAACATGTCTATTACCTTATCAAGGTCATGTTACATTGATCAACATTTTCTACTGTTTCTATTGGCAGCACAAAACAACATTGCCAAGATCCAGCACTAACTGATCAAGGAAAATCGATGAACATTTTATGCCAACTAGTGCTTCCATGCACAAGATAGAAAATTATAGTCCACTTATAAGTTATTCATCTAACAGAACTAGTCACTCTCCTTTTCATCTCTAAATTCACTATCGTTTCACTTTTACAATTCGTGAGTACCAAATATAGAAACGCCACTAAAGTGACCACTAAATGCAAAACAATAAAGTAAAACCTGGCTTAAAAGATACAGAAATTTCTGCAAGATGCTTATGCAATTAAGCACTTCAAATTAATGTGAGTCTTGCAAACCCTTTCTTGAATATGATAGTCTAGTGACACTTGCTATTTGTAGAACATATTATTGGTCATTCTTGCATCAATTTTCAGAAAAAAACTACAGTCAAATTTTGATGACATTTGCATTTAGTAAATGTTAAAGCAAGAAAGTATATTAACCAAATCACCTCAATATATTCTCTATTCAGTTCCTCCCAGATGATCTTTTTGAAATGCTTCTCCTTTTCACTGTTAATGTAGCTATCAATCTGTGAAACACAATAGATACTGAGCAACAATTCAACAACTAGCAATCATCTCTTTATGATTACTTATATTTCATTAAGTAATTTGAATATACTAGCCTATATCCCCTCTGATGCATGAATACAAATATTTTTAGGTTCTTATCTTATAATTATTGAAATTTTCATTTAGTATATTATTAATTAATTATTTTATATATATTTAAAACTATATCTTGATATTTTTGAAAAAATAATTCAAACACTATGTGAACATATGTTTTTTATGATAATAAATATACATTACCTTATTTATTATAGTCAAAATATACTATCTTATGTATTGTAGTTATTGGAATCAAACACTTGATGTCCTCTCATAATAACAATTACAGAAATAGATTTTGTGTAGTTGTAGGAATCGAACTTCTCTTCTTTTAATACAAATTAATATAATTTGAATAATTTCTTGATGTTTTTGAAAAAATGATTCTAAAAGAATATGTTTTTTTAGTATTCACGGTTCACTATTTTATACTTTTTAAATTTGGAATATTTTTATAGCAAATGCCTAATTTATTAGGTTAATGTCTGTATGCCATGGCCCTCTTATGTAACATACTACTTTTAAATCGCCGGTTTAGAGAATGGATTGCGAGAATTTTAAAAAACTATACATGCATTGCAGTAAATTACCGTGTCTAAAGTATTGGGCTGCTAATTTAGCACTGTTCATCCCTAGCCCAAAGACACCTAACTTCTTTTCTCATTTGATATACGCAACATACACGACAATACGACATACACAAAACAAACATACATACATATTGACGTTGGATTAAATCGCAAGTCGCAATCATCAAAAACAAATTAAATCGTGGGACAAATTATATATATGTACTGGAATCTAAGAACTCTCATAAATCAAATAGCCAAGAACTCGCACCATTCAACTATATTTAGTCTCGAATGATTGCGTTTGATATGTTGTTTTGTTAATATTGTGAATATCGCCTGAAAAAGAAGTTCGCATCTTGGCAAGGAACGAGCCACGTTTAATTAGTGAGTCTCGCTAGATGAGTGACAATAATTTAGCATGGCCCCTTTAGTCATTAATTTTTTTCTAATAATTTGAGCCATCTATCCTTGAAAGACGGCTCGAACAGCTGGGGAGTAGTATGTTGTGTAAGTAGTCCATGACATACGATTGTCATTACCATGGATTTGGACCACCATATTTATTTAAAGATCTTTCTTGATTACAAATAAATATTATTTTATTTATTGTGTTAATTAGGAATAAAAATCTTGATCTCATTTATAATAAAAAGTAAACATTATGTTATTTATTATATCCAGGGTCGCTTCTTTTAATAAATCTAAATATAATTTGGATTATGTGAAAGTCGGGAATCAAACCTTGAAATTTTCTTTAAAGTATTTGGAGGGGTAAGGGCCCATAATGATGAATGACCGAAGATCCCCCCTAGACTAATCATAAAAAGACCCTACTTAAACTAATATTATTTTGTCGTTCACTATATAGTTTTTATTATAGTTAGATAAAACTGTATTTATATTAGTAAGTACCAAGTATCAATCGTAAGACATTACTTGAAATTAAATATCATTCAATTTATTAAAATCATTAAGAATTGAACCATTAAATGTTTTCTTGTAAATAAATAAAAAATATTATGTTTCGCTGTAGTCATTAGAAATTGAACTATGTTCTCTTCTTTTACTAACAAGTGAAGAAAATTTTAATAATCCCTTGATGTTTCAAAAAAATTATTTCAAGTACTACTTAAAGCATGCTTATTATCTTATTTTACAATTCATTATTTTTCTCATTATAATTATATAAATTATATTAATATTGGTAAGTTCTAGATATTTACTTCAAGACACTTTTAGATAATAAATAAATATTATCTAACTAACTGTAATCGCTAGAAATTAGATCCTTCATGTCCTGTTTATAGTACAAACAAACATGATCTTACTATTGTAGTCATTAGTAATCGAACCCTTGATGTCTTCACAAAATAAAAAAAGATATTACTCCCTCCGTCCCAAATTAGTAGTCTCTTTTAGAAAAAAAAAAGTTTATCTCATATTAGTTGTCCATCTTATTTTTCAAAAACAAATTTGCGACCATTTTTTGATAATGCACTATACTGTCATTTCCAATGTTGACTTATTCATCCTATACAGATTGAGTCAAAGTAATATCTTATGGGGTACAAGTGAAAAATAAACATAACACTTAAAATTTTGAAATGTGCATAAAATTTTCAAAATTTGATTACTAATTTAGGATAAAAGAAGTATGTTATTTATTAGTAATGATGAATCGAACTTCAGTCTCCTCTTCAGATAATATGGTTTATTTTTTAATAAAAATAAAATTATAACATTTCTTAGAAGAACATTTGTATTCTTGTTATTTTTCTTGGAAACTTTTAATAAACACACTAAACAAAGTTGTCTATGATTGGTTTGAATCATGTAAACTTAATAATAACTTATCTAAACCGAAACCATTCAAGTAAATGTGATAATCAATGAACATTTGGAGTTATATTTGGTTTATTTTACGATTTTTAACATAAATTTTAAGGTCCCTAAAATCTTATATCAACTAATCGAACATGTAACTATAATGTAACTATATCAATTAGGACCTTAAAATTTCTGTTCGATTAGTAATTGATATAGTTACATGTTCGATTAGTTGATATAAGATTTTAGATTTACATTAATTACTATGTCTTAAATTTGTCATTGAAAACCCTAATTAATCTGAACTATTTTCAACCATTACAAGTTAAAAATATTTAGCCTATTTTAAATTGTCCTTACCCTATCTTGACCCGCTTTCAATTCTACATCCTAGAAACTTCTAAATTCTTAACCCCGGCCAAGCCTACCTTAAAAATCAACAAAGGAATAAACACAAGCAATAACAATACAAAAACTTCATTACATACCTCACGATCATCAATATCAGAAAAAGTGTCTAACTCTTCACCAGATTCGCCATGCAGCTTATTACTCCTATGTGATTCATCAGAATCACTATCATCGACGGCTACATGCTTGGCACCTACAATATTGCAGATATAATATGTACCACATATAAAGCATGTTACTTGCCTAAAATTAAAAATAATAATAATAATAAGTTTACCAGTCTTAACATTCTCCTTGATATGCACTTTCTCAGTTGATTTCTTGGACACCCAATTTTCTCTTATACAAATTAAGTTGAAGCAGATGAGAAAAAAAATAAAAGGAAATAAAAAATTATGCTTTTTATACCCTTTAACTCACTCCAACTTTAATCAAAATATTAAAGAAAAACACAATGTGATTAATTAGCTATTATTTTGCTGTTTGACTTGCCAAGTCTTAAATGAAAATATGGAATCATCTTTACGTATGAAAACATGTACTTGTCTAAGTCTTTTAAGATATACCCCATTTACAAATTGACATCCTGATGTGTTTACACTTTATTGATTAGGTAGTTTTCTAGTGATGCTAAATATGTCTTGCCGCATCGATTACTAATATATTATATGGCGAAACAAGTGATTGAGAAATTCTAGATACAAGGTATATGATGTAGTTTCTTCACTGACCAAGACTTAGATACAACTCTCAAGTAAATGTTATTCAGGTGTCGTTGCTATGATATTATACAAGGAATAAGACCAGTCAATGTGAACACCTTATTATAGGGGAAAATTAATTTTATATTGACAAATTTGAGAACCTCATCATATATATTTTATAAAGTTATAGATTCTTCCATATGTACGTTTCAATATATATTTCTTGCAACACTCTGGGAGCAAATTGCCAAGGTTATTACAGTCTCGCAATGACAAGTGGCACTACTTTCTATCTTGGATGTGTCAATCAATATTACATTATCATAAGTTCTTAATATTAATTTCCTTTATGCTTTAACACCCTAGCTTAACAACCATTAGATATTCTACATAAGTATCGATAGCACATACATTCATACATGTTGTATATCATTCTAAATTGTGGTATAAAAATAAATGATTAATGAATCACTACATGCAAGTGAAATGTAAATAATGGATACTATGTCCAACTATATGTATGACACTAGTTTAGATCTTCAATATATCAATTAGTATTACACTATTATAAGTTTTTAATTTTAATTTCCTTTATGTTTTGACACCCCGGCTTAGCAACCATCAGATATTTTACAAAAGTATTAATAATATATACATTCCTACATGTTGTGTATCAGTCGGAATTATGGTACAAAAATAAATGATTAAATAACTACATACAAATTAAATGTAAAGAGTGGATACCATATCTAATTATATATATGTTCATAAATAGTTAGATTATTTGTAAAAATAATACTATTTATTATATACAAAATCTGGTAATTGTACGTACAACAATCACTTGTAGCTGCAATAATGTTAATTGTTATGCCATAACTATGCAGATTGCAAATTTCAATGCTTCATTCGCAACTTCCACCTATTCACACTCTAACTTGAAATGCGTTTTAATTTAGTGGAAGGTAAATGTGGGCTTGAAGTTGGATATTAAATAATATTTGCGTGACGAGAAACAGTGTAGTGTTAGGATGTTAGGATGTAATGTACATTCAAATATATTAATGAACATTAAAAATATATTAAAATTAATCTCATACAGTGATGCAGGACAGTTTGCAGAAACAAGGAATTATTGAATTGAAAAACGACATAATAATAAAATTAGATGGATTAACCGCATAAACCCACCACCCTTTAAGGTTTCCCAAACGCAAAAGAAAAAATTATAATGGATCGTAAATCCATGAAAGAGACTCAATTTAATATTCAATAGTATTCCAATAATCAAGTCCTATTTAATACAAAAAGTATATGACTTATACAGGGAAGACATAACTTTTTTTGATATCTTTTTTAGATAATGACCTAAAGTTGAGAAGGTTCTTTTCCTAATTTCATTCCTAGCGAATACCGTAGAAACTTTAAAATACAACCTAGTGGACAAAGACGTGTAAACAATTCAGCTTTATTATAATTAAACTACTTACTTAATAAATTCTCATCCCCACATATAGAACATATAGATAAATACATGTTTTTTATCTACACTAAATATATATATAACGTAATTAACAGCATATAAGAATTTTACACTTCCCCATCAGACAGACTCAAATACTATTTCATCATGTTATTTTGGACATTAAAAGAACTTAGGTTAGGTTCATTTGTATAACTATGATTTTGCCTCAGGTATGGTAACCTAGTCACTAACATTTTTCCTACACAGTTTTTCTCCACCCGCTCCTGTTGTGAACACTGAAAAGCCGGGTTTCTGACCCATTCATCCAATCCTCCAAAAATTTCCATGAAATTTCCATGAACTGTGTTTGTATTAGGCATAACTTCAAATTAAATTGGCAAAAAGAATGAGGATTCATGCTAGAGGCTGATTGATTTATTGGCCCATGCAACTACAAGTACCATGGCCTATTTTCAAACTCCTCAATCTGATTGCAGAGAATATATATATATAGGGTCATGATCTAATAGAAACCACTTTATGATAAAAACTAGAAACTAGCCTAATCAATTAATAGCCCAACCCAACTAACAGCCAAACCACGTTGGTCAGGCACTGAAAATCATTAACAACACAAACGACGCTTCTATAACCTCCTCCATCTTTCATTACAATCATTCAACCACCATCTCAAATTATCGTCGCCAACTCTAATTATCTTTGTCATCTCCGATTTATCTACGCCACCATCTCCGACCTCCGTCCACCATCATCACCTACCACTAGACTTTATGATTCGCATAATCACTTTCATAAATTTCACAGTTTCACCTTCCTTACTTTTTAATCTTCAATAATCTTTACTTCATAGATTTGATTATATTAAAAAGATTCACTGTTTATATTATGTAAATTACTAACTTTTATAACAGGAAATGATGAAGATGATAGGAGTTGAATGTAATGGGCAAAGGTGTTGGTCGGTGGGGTTTGGACGATTGCTGTGAAATAGGGGAGAGAGATATGTGAATGAAATATGCATTCATTAACAATCACCAACAACAATCACCATCAAATAAAAATCACCAGATCTGAAATTTGAACATGATATATGAATACATATACCAATTTGTATGAAATAAATTACCAGATCTACACTTCAATCACTAAATCATATGACGACAATCACTGATTTATATAACACAAATCATCAATTTGTATTGTGAAAATCACCAAATAGTATATACGAGACACATACATACAAACATATATTTTCTATAGAAACTGATTAAAATCGTTAATAGTGTTGGCCTGGAAAGCTAGTAATAATTTACTGCAACTAGGGGGTATAATTAATTTATGAAGAAGGAGAAGTGATGGAGAAAGTTGAGAAAGAGGTGAGTGGATGGGTTTGATCGAAGATGAAGGCCGGAGGGGGGGGGGGGAAGGTGCGCTACTAGTGG
>PHNY01147994.1:17474-36303 GCA_003724115.2 Anethum foeniculum
TATTTGACCATTAGCCTATGTGTATATATATATATAAACACCAAATTTTGAGGGTTGGCAGGCAAATGGGAAACTACTACCGATGCCATTAAGTTTTAATTCTTACATAGATAAGACATTATTATTCTAATATCACTTAAAATGGCAGGCACTAAAGACAGCGACGTCATAAATGCGGAAATGCCTTATCGCCACACAAATTAGGGTTCTGATCTAAATTTAGTCAAAGAAAATAAAGTTACGTCTTTCTAAGAAAGAACATAGTAAATGGGATCTATATTAAGATCCAAACTCAATTGTACAACCCTAATCCCGTTCGATTTTATCTGTTTGTTAAATGGACTTCACATTTAATAGACCAAGACAACTTTATCTTCTTTACATTCTAAGTCGATTTCTTTCCGTCTTTTTCTTTTTTTAGAAATTCCTTCTTTTATTGATCGCTAACTCAGTGTACGGTCTTGGGCATAATATGTACATAATTTGTCATATATATCGTAAATCGCATCAAATAAGTGGTTAGTGATTTTATGATAAATGTGTATAATCATATGCAATTTATAAGTGACTTTGTAATCTTACAAAATTGTAGGAATGATTTTCTAGAATACACAAATATATGTTATTCTATTCTTAATATAATAAATAGAAATATTTCTCAAATAAGCTTTCACTCGAGGTAAGAAGACTTCAATATTCGAGTCTTAAGACAAATGTGCTTGTGATTGATTGTTTGTATCAAAACATATCAATTGTATATGGTTTGCAAGATATTTGATGGTTGTTATGTCTTGAAGTGAAAGCATAAACAATTAAATAAGTCTCAACCTATAATCTCGCCATTTTACTAAAGAACTGTGCACCAGACTCGTTTGGGACTCGGCAGTGCGGCTATGCGAGCGAATGGAGGGCGCCACTTGGCGTGTCCTCGAATTTTGAAAAAAAGACACGCAGGGACACGTAAAACAGGACACGGGAAGGGCATATTTTGTAAATAAATCAATTCTCCAAGATATGTAAACAGTACAACCACGACACCCACGACATATAACTACATAACACATATCTCTTGCAAGTTGCAACCCATGTACTCATCTCTCTTGAAACCCTAACAGACTGAGAGTCCAGATCTGTAGCTTTTAAAAGGCCGACGTCGGGATTCCGGCAACAACATCCATCATTTCAACAGCAAGAATCTCCAAACTCCAGAGTAAGCCATACATTCTTTTCTTTGTTCTTCAAGTTCGCTCTCTTTCTCTCACTTGCAGAGACGCAGTATGATTTTTAAGTTTTAAGAACTTGTAGTTGTAAGTATATTTGATGTCCTGTGTGTGTATTATATTTTGTGTGTGTGTGTAGTCGTTGTAGATGAGGAGCAGCATGTTTGTTTAATTGATTTATCCAACAATAAAGCTTTATTAAAATTATAAAACATGAAAAGTGATAGTTGGACTTGCACTTGTTGTTGTCTGCCTTGTCACTATCATAAACAGTAAGCACATGGGCTTGCTTTTGACCACTTATTCTTTAATCTTTATTAAATTATAAATGCAACTATGCAAGCAATATTTTTGTAATCCTAGCTAAGTTTGGATGTAAGTGCTTCATGCATCTGCCATGTACGCCATGTACTGATTATTCACCTCCACTGACGTGATTTAGTTTTTAAACATTTTTCCTTTCTAAATTATAAAATTAAAATTCTGATCATACTTTAATTTCTGTTTTTAGGGGGTCTTGGAAAGTCAGCAAAATACATTAAAATTCGGATCCCCTCTAGAAGCATGTGACCAAATTGGCAAGTACAAAACATAAGGGTGGAAATTCGAGAATCAGATGTAATATCTGTAACAATGAATTTACATGTTCATATTCAAGGGTCAAAGTGCATTTATTAAAAATAAAAGGGCAAGAAGTTGCAAATGGACGGTCTAAAAAGAAAAGTAGTTGATATGAATAATCCGATCAACAAAGCATTCAATATGGAAGTAAGAGCACAATTGGATGGGGAGATTGCAAGAGCATTTTTTTCTGGGGGCTTACCTTTTCATTTTGCTGGAAACCCCTACTACATCAGCTCATACACTCTTGCTGCAAATAGTAACATTCCGAGTTATATTCCTCCAACTTATAATGCTCTAAGGACAACTTTGTTACAATTGAAAGATTATTGGAACCAATAAAGACAACTTGGAAAGAAAAAGGTGTGACTCTAGTCTCTGATGGGTGGAGTGATAGTCAAAGAAGAGCACTGATAAATTTTATGGCAGTCACGGAAAATGGTCCCATGTTTCTAAAGGCGGTTAACTGTGAAGGTGAATTAAAAGACAAGTTTCACATAGCCAACCTCATCAAGGAAGTGATATTGGAAGTGGGACCTCAAAATGTAGACCAAGTTATCACTGACAATGCTCCAGTTTGCAAGGCTGCAGGTATGATTGTTGAGACACGGTATCCTCATATTTTTTGGACTCCATGTGTTGT
Organism: Anethum foeniculum; assembly: GCA_003724115.2. Taxonomy (NCBI): domain Eukaryota; kingdom Viridiplantae; phylum Streptophyta; class Magnoliopsida; order Apiales; family Apiaceae; genus Anethum; species Anethum foeniculum. The sequence goes on from PHNY01147994.1 coordinate 19,959, forward strand.
GCATGCACTTAATTTGGCATTAAAGTATATTTGTGCTGCTAAAAATATTGGGGGTAATCAGGATGTGTATCATGAGTGTCATTGGATTACTGAAGTAGGTGACACAGCACTTATGATTAAGAATTTCATTCTTAATCATAATATGGTGTTGACAATGTTTAATCATATTTCTCCCTTGAAACTTCTTTCGGTTGCTAAAACAAGGTTTGCATCTATACTTGTCATGCTTAAAAGATTCAAACTCTTAAAGCGTTCTTGTGGAGTTATTGGTGCTTTCTGAGGAATGGGCTACTTATCAAGATTATGATCATGCAAAAGATCATATTATTAGGTTTACGGTACTAGATGATATGTGGCGGGACAAAGTTAATTATATTCTTGAGTTTACAACTCCTGTTTATGATATGCTACGATTTGCGGATACCGATAAACCTTCACTTCATTTGATCTATGATATGTGGGATGATATGATTGAAAAGGTGAAAAATATCATATATAGGCATGAAAGGAAAGAGCTCACTAAGGACTCTACATTTCACGAAGTCATCTATGCAATTCTCATTGATAGATGAACTCAGAGTTCTTCACCACTTCACTGTTTAGCTCATTCACTAAATCCGAGGTAAGTCCAAATAAATTTAAATAATACTACTTATTTATATTATCTATGAACTAATGACCTTCGATTAATATTTGTTTATTTGTTTTTTCAGGTATTACAGCAATGTATGGCCTAGTGCTAGTGTGGATCGTGTTCCTCCCCATCAAGATACTGAGCTAGCAGAAGAAAGGAACAAATGTCTCAAGAGGTACTTTTCAAATAATGAAGCAAGAACGGTTGTAAATACCGAATTTGCTCGTTTTTCAGGACAAATGGATATTTTTGGTAGTCATTCATGGAAATTGGTACTATGGATCCAAAAATGTGGTGGGTCATTCATGGAGCTTCAACACCAAATATCCAGAAGATAGCTTAGAAATTGCTTGGACAGCCTTGTTCTTCATCTTGTTGTGAAAGAAATTGGAGTACATTTTCTATTATTCATTCTGTTAGAAGGAACAAGATACTGCCAACTAGAGCGCAAGACCTGGTCTTTGTGCATAATAATCTTAGACTACTTTCCAGGAAGACTGATCAATACTTGAAAGGCGAGACAAAGTTGTGGGATGTTGGGGGTGATAAATTTGATCCACTTGATGGTGCAGAATAGCTTGAGATAGCCAATATTTCACTTGATAAGCCAGAAGTGGAAGCCACGATATTTCAAGATGATTAGCTAATTGTAAATTTGAAAATGGATGTTCAGTTTCTTTCTAGTTTTGTAATAAACTTATGAATTTGACTATTTGGTTTGAATTGCCTTTTTTTTTCTAGTCTAGTAATAAACTTCTGAATTTGATTTGAATTGCATGACGAATTTAGTGTTATTACTGATATATGTCATGTGGAACAACATATATATAATTTTTAAAAAATTTAAAAATTTGTTGTGTACCCCAGCACCCGTATCCCCATATTTTTAAATTTGCCGAATTCGCGTGTCCCCGCACCACGCACCCGCACTCCCGCATCCGTGTCCTTGCTTTATAGCTTATAATTGTATATAATAATATATTTTATTTAATTGAAAGTTCACATATAAATACGGTGAAGCTAGAGCGAAGGTTGGCCGCACAGCCATAATAACCTCCATGTGATCATAGTGTTATGGTCATAATTATCATTTTTATGATGCTCACATCCAAAATATAAGCCAAAATGATGTGTGACAAGAATTAGTAAGTTGAGTCAAAAGAAATAAAACAAGAATAGAGATAAATTAGATGATTTAACGATAGAGTAATCACTATTTCTAAGGTTCGCCAACCGCAAAAGGGGAAAAAATAGGGATTGCAACCCATTAACAAAGAGAATTATTATATCATACAATAGCTCAATGATCAAGTCTAGAATAATAAGATGTGGGGTTTAGATTACATCACTTGTACAGAGATTAAAAAAACCTAGTAGTAGCATAGCCTAATGCATTAAGACCTATAAACAACTGAGCTCATTATAATTGAATTAAATAATTCCACATCCAACTAAATCCCACATGTAACTACTTGTTAGAATATTAATATAAGATCCTCGTAAGAGCCTTAGAGCGACTGATTCTTTAACATGGTAATAGAGCTGAGTCAGGACTCCCTGGCACCCCCAACATTCTCACAATTTATTATAGACACAAAGGCAAATTAATGCCCCAAAGATGGGCGCTGAGTGATCACTCTTTGACCCATAAATGGGATTTCGAGAGAGGCTGGTTCCTTATCACTACTATATATAATAAACTATGGGATATATTTTTAGTTGGATTTTATAGAGACCCGTCTAAGTTTAAGTTAGAGACCTCTTAAACTACCATTGGATTAAATATAATCTACTAGTTCAAATATGCACATTCTTTTTACAGTTCATAGATACAACACTAACAAATCAATTTCTTCTCATTTTCCTTTTACATTTCTTTCTTCATTTTTCACTCATCTTTCACTCTCTCAATGAATATACTAGGAAAATCCAGGCAATTCAGTTCTCTAGACATCATTCACTCGCCTCCTTTTCTATTTGGGCAATTTCACCAAATGTCGTTAATCATCCAATGATATCACTTGCATATCCAAACACCATTATCTTTTATTCTCAGTCCATTTGATTTCGTTATAAAAAAAAGGGTTAATTATCATATGGGCACTTAGTACGTTCCAATATAACAAATGAGTCACCGCGAAATTTTTTGTCTCAATTAAATCACTCAAGTAAAAATGTGTATCAGGCCGTTAAATTTTTCGAAAGTCAACACTAAATTAAACATTTTCCATTAAGGTGGTTGACGTGTTATCTACGTGGACGTGTCATAGTCCTTGACCCCATGCTTTTGCAGCTGTATTGGCTAGTATAGTTATTAAAATAAACATTTTTGGGGTATGAAGAACCCTAAAAAGTCGAATGAAAATCATATATATGTGCCGGTATAGTCACAAATGGACTCCAATAAGGCACAAGTAGCCATCAGAATGCCACTTCATCTTTTTCCGTCAATACTTTATAAATTATTTAACGGAATGAAACGTGTCATCTAATTAAGTGACTTATTTGAGACCAAAAATTTTGCGGGGACTCATTTGATATATTAGAACGTACCAAGTGACCCGTATGATAATTAACCCTAAAAAAAATCTAAAAATGTGTGTATGTGATGTATAAGTTTATTAGACTATGTCCTGCAAAAACAAAATAGTGTTCTGCATGTACAACTATAGGAAAAAATTGTCGAAAAAAAATCTAAGATGATGATTTAGTGCACCATAAAAAGATTTCGAAGAGATAGAAAAAATATTAGGCATTGATGACCTGAATATTTGTCAGAGATGATGAGTGCTCGCCAAAAATATATTACACTGGATGTTAGCATGGCAGAATGATGAGGGAAGGCTTTGTGGAAATAGCATCTTCATTCTTTGCAAGGCTGAGTACATCAACCTTCCCGCTTTATGCGGTATATACCGGGTACGTTTGGTTGGTTGATAAGAGGGAAAGTATTTTAAATAAATGCATTACTGAAAGCATTCTCATGTGATTGACAAATGTTTTATCAATGATACTAGATCGTTCTCTTTCAAGCACAGAATATTAACAACAAAACTTAAATTAAAGTATACCAATCTATTAACAGATATACCAATTGATTAACAGATATAGAAAAAATAAACATTATCATGAGCAAACCTGTGTAGCTGCATTTTTGGCAAATGGTACTTCTTCTAAACAATTGTACTCACTGAGAACCTTTCCACAAAAAGAGCAACATCTGATAAAAAAATCAGATATGTCATCATTAATACATTAAAAAAAGACTCGAATTGCAAATACAAAACAACGCACAGCATCAAAAATAAAACACCAATTACACTTTGGCATCATCAGTAACTTGGGTCTTGTGAAACATTGCACAATTGTTGCACCAAAAGCCACTCGACCTGAATCAAACAACATAAATTACATTACTTAGTAACTCAATCAGTCAGTTGCAAAAATGTCAAAACATGCCAAGATTAACTCTCATTCATGATCATTAGTTATAACACAACCCCAAGTGAGATACATATGAACACAACAATTCATACAGAGATTAAGCAAATTTAAAGTGTGTGTATAAATGTATGTATATAAAATTACCCCATTTGGAGTCGAAAGGGGAAGTGGGGTTGTTGAATGAAGTGATATGGAAGTTGGAGATTTGGGGTTAGGGCTTTAGAGGATCCCAATTGCGAAATTTATTTATTGTGTTGAAAACGTTCGTGCGTTTTGTACTTTGGTTCAGAGAATACAGAGAACTGACAAAAATATTGCTACGTGGCATTTTTTGATCTGTTTGTACAGACAGACACCATCTCAGTCGCATATGAAACTAATCTCTTACTTCTTGTTAATGTTGGATTGGTTGAGTAAGCCAGACTGCCAGAGATTACAAGATTTACTCTCGTAATTTACTGTTGGATTAATGTGTGTGTGTGTGAGAGAGAGAGAGATATCATGTCTTAAATATTTATTTGGGTGGTCTCAAAAGAAAAAAAATTATTATTTTAGATGTAAGGAACAAAATTAGCATTATGTTTACAAATGCACAGATAAGAACTGTGAAGAACACCAAAAAAAATGGTATTCATATATTGGACAACTTTGACATGGATCGCCTCACATAACCTCAATGAGTATGAATAATGTAGTAACTACTGACTATTTCATTCTGGTTTACGAATTACTATACTGATTGTTCATATATGCTTCTGTAAAAACGAGAGATCATTTACATTGCCTCTTCTTAATGTTATCAGCAGATACCAGTTTTTTAAGCAATGTTTTTAATCTCCTGCCACCAGTTCCGGGCCGTAGAATACCAAATTTCTCACTCTGCAGGCCTTCACACACTTCGTTCATATCATCTCTTTTAGAACACCATCCTCCGTAAGTAAATTTTCCGTGGCGTCTTTTGAGAAGATCAGCATCAATCTTGTCAAGAACATGGTTACGTTGCTTGAACTTCCTAGCAAAAGGTCGATTACTTAAGACCATTTTTCTGTAATCTTTGACTCCAAGAGATCTTGGGTGTTGCTTCGGAGGTGTATCCCATGAAATGTAGTGGAGATCATGATTAATTGTTGTGTTCTTGTAGTCCTGTGAGTTGCATATAACAGTTTGAAAGTAACCTTCAGGAGATGAGACAAAGTTTGTGTAATAGAGCAGTAGGGTTCTTGGCAGGTTATCCCAGCCCACAATGCAGTACTCTGCAAACGACCTAGATAAAATTGTCCAAGCTGAACCTGCATTTAAAGGTGCAATTAGAGTTTGTAACGGGAGATGAATCCTCTTTTCAGGCATTGAGAACATGAAAGAAAAAAAAATGGAAGGCGCTAACTGAGAAAAAAATTTATCAGGAAAAAAAAAAAAAATCTCTTTCCAGTGCACTTCCAAGATTCTATCAGCAATGATCGAACTAATTGTCATAAATAGTATTGGATTCAGATTTCTAATTTTGGATGTTCTACAAGATACTATGTGCTCTTCGTTGGCTGTTAATACAAATCATGCTATTACATGCATTTTCCCAAATCAGAAATATCTATATGAGTGTGTGACTGTTGGCATGTTACTCATAGTAAGAAACACATGCTCCTATCTTAATTTAACAATCAATATATTTGTGCTTTTTAGGCAAACAACAAATAGGGATAAGCGAAAAGTTAAAAAATTATAATGCATCACGTTTGCCAAGTAATCTTTACTCTTACTTATGTCAATACTCGACGGTCAACACTTTGACATGGATATGGGCTCGACACCTTTTGGGCCAATGTTATGCAAAAGTTATAATATTTCCAAGTCTAACACTTGACTGTGTATTTATAATGGACACTTCCATCCGATTCAATGTAATGTAATTTTGGTCTGGCATTGAGAGATCACATACATGAGACTAATCCTAACGGCTAACTCCATACTGAATCAGGGTCCATATAAGCCAAAACAACCGTTTATACATAAGATAGTATGACTAATACAATTCACAAGGAGAGTTAGCAATTGATGTGCAATATCATTGTCACCAACCAAGAACTTCTCATACAGTAGCACTAATAGCGTAAAATGGCATCCACTTTGAAAACTTTTAGCTTCCCATCACAATCGCATAGCCCTACATGTAACTGTAATTGTTTGTGCCACTAACTCCCTGACACTCATGTCTCATATGATTTGTATTCTTTTCTTTTCTTTCTATCAAATTCCTATATTTTAATCAGCACAATGCAATGTACACAGAACGATAAGAGATAATATTCTTTACTTAAAAACACGAGTTTTTTATCATTTAGTACAAAAAATATATCTCTATATTCTGACTGGATTAAATTACTAAAAAGAAGGAAGGAGAGAAACTGAAAATTTACTAGGAATTCTTACACACATACTAGCCTATAGATTTATTGTTTACTACATATTAGAAATGACATACATTAGTAATATAGTTTATTTGAAAACAGGGAACGTTGTGCTACCTTCTGTCTCGAAACAACGTTTCCAAAACTGTAAATAGCATGAACATCCCAAACTGTAAATAGCATGAACATAGTAGATCTAGATAATCAACATTATTAGAGCTCGTTATGAGTTGACTTTAATTAACCTTATCACCAAGCAGCATCTTATATGTTTGCAGAAATTTTACTGAAACCATATTTATTCTTTTAAGGAAAATGCTAAAATTGAACCTCTTATTTTGGCTACCCACATGGTCAGGCACACTATAGACTTTAGAGAACTAAAAGAAATGCTATATTCACTCTTCTCCATTAAGATGTAGACAAAGAAAAAGTTAAGTCTAGTAATAATTACATTTGATTAACATATTTACAGCATAGATCTTACTATCTTAGTAATTATCACCTTTTTAACTAGGTGGCAATATTTTACTTTACTGGTATTGTTTCTCTTGATAAAATATTCACATTATCATGAAAGTTAATGGTCCACAAGTAAAGATGCTACATACTTCTAAACACTTGACAATTTGACAAGATCAAATTACCAAAAGAGACAGAAGAGAAGCTAAACCTGTATAGAGTTTGAAAGCTGTTGGAAGACTTCTTTGCTTGATTACCCACCAGATATCTGATTTATTTGAACTATGCAGACCTGGATCTATTATAATTGGTTTTCCTCTCTTGTTCCTGCAAATTCGATTAAATCAGCCTCATCTGAGTTAACATCATTATGATTACTGTATATATACTTATTTATTTGTTTACTTCTCTCAAGAAACTATTAACAAAGTATCTACATTGCTTACATCTTCCAACCCAGACGACTGCTGTGTTGAATAAAGTTAAGATCTTTTGGCAAATCAGAGAAGGCATGAATTAGATCTGCAGTTATTGGCAAATGGGTCAGTGCTAATCTCAAAAAATGTTGTCACTGACAAATATAAAACATAAAGATGCTATATGGAGTACAAGAAAATAATAAAGAAACAGGCACTCACCATACCATCTTGAGTAACCAATGGATAATCAGATGCACTGAGATTGATAAACCAATGCCAATCTGCAGATCTCAAAAGCATAGACATTGCATGAAGAGTAGTAGCCAACATTGTAGGCCCTCTGTAAGTCACTAAATTTGGTTTCCCAACAATCCAAACATTACCAACTTGGTCAAAATCTGGATGCTCAGAAACAAAATCTGCAATCTCTAGTTGCTCAGCTTCACTGGCCTCAGAATCCAAATGAATCAAATAATAGTTACCAGGGTGATACAAAGCAAGAAGTGTTCTTTTGAGCTTCAAGTTATCACCTTTTGAAGCAGATATCAAGTAAGCAAATGTGACTGGATAAGATAAGTTGCTAGACTTTGGAATGAGAAAAGATTTAGGTGGCTTAAATCTTGTGGTATTGTTGATTGCTGTGAGTTGGGTTGGTATGTAAAGAAGAAAGAATATAAGTGAAGTTATCAAGAAGGAGATGATGTAAAGTTTTACTCCCATTTCTTGAAAATTTGGACATAGAAGAAGAGAGGTGTGGATTGAAGTAGATGGGGTGATTAGTAAGATGGAAATTAATGGGAGGTAGAGTAAAGATTAAATCTTTGGGTGCTTTTCTTGGAAGAGAAGGTCCCCATGTGTCCCTATTTTAGTTTGGTGCTAGAAGCTTGTTAATTTGTTACTCCCTTTCCTTTTTTGGATGTCCTATTCATTTCTATACATTTCAAAAGTTATCAAAAGTAGTAAAGATTTATTTTATATATAAAATATTAACCGGTCCCATCACTTTACCCATTTTTCTTATGTAACAAATCATTTCTTTTCTTTTCTGCAATATTTAATCCCTTTCTTTTCTTTTCTTCATCTCAAAAACTCGGGAACAATAATGTTAATTACATTTTTTCTTAACCTCCGTGCCCAAACCAAATGTATATAATCTACCGGGGACAGAGGGAGGGAATAAGTTTCTCGCAACCAGCCACATTTCTGTCATTTAACTACTTGATTACTAATTTCAAACTTTTTTTTTACTTTCTTGTGTTTGAAGTAGTTGGATAAAGATATATTTTATCATTGCTTACTTGAAGCTACTCCCACAATCCACAAATTGGGCTGATTATATGAATCTATGGAGTTTCATATAGAGGTAAGTAACACAACTTGTTCTAGGGTAGTTTGATTTATTTATTCTTTTTAAACTTTTACTTATAATTTCACCTAATTTACATTTGTAATTTGAGTTTGCAATTACATTACCATTTTGTTAGTTTCAATTAAGGAAACAAATTACCGATAATTTACAAAATAATGTAATACTATATAATATTTTGAGGTTAACCAAAAGGCACTGATTTATTTCCTATGATATTTGACTTGATCAATTTCGAATATGGATTTCTATATGTATACACCACTGAAGAATGCCATTTCATAAATCATTTTATTTTATTTTTTTAAAAAAATTATTGTTTCCCTCTAAAATTTGTGTTGTCTTGATACAAGAAAATAAATGTAACAAGGATCGGCACACAGTAGTGTACTCGCGTCCCTTTAAACTATATAGTCTGAATATAAACTGTCTCACCGACAATTTATCACTTATATTGCAGTAGTGTGGATGGCTCAGTTGTCGATCTCTTCTTGATATCCGAAAGGTGATCCTACTCGTGCGAGAGTCATACCAACTATATTGCCATCCACCACCTAACCAGATATAAATTAGAAGAAAACTAGCTATAAACTCATACCATTTGCTACTATTCTACAATCCACCTGATACCACATGCAGAAATTAGGAGAAAACTAGCTATAAACGCGTAAAGCGTACCCATTCCCCCCTATTCTACCATCCACCTGGTACCATATACTGCAAACAAACACCAGCATCAACCATCATAAGCAACACCGTCCCAAACACGTAAAATGAAGTCATCCCAGTCCCAATCAAAGCAACTTAATCGAACTAAAATTTTGAAAAAGCAATATAAAGATTACTAAGAACCAAAGTTATACTCGTCCACACTTCTTATAATCTGGGTAAAGGGTATAAATTGAAGACAAATAAAGCATACAGATCCTTGTGAACACGTTTTGTTCAAAATCATCACTCACATACTTTTCGGGGGGGGGGGGGGGCTTGGAACCCGTTATATTCATTTACTGCAACNGTTGATGATGACAGAAGTCGAGGATAAAATACACTGATGCAGGAGTAACTCAAACCTTACAACTAAACAACTTTAACATGACCTCTACCACCACAATCTGAACACATTATGTTACCACTTCCGCCACAACCTGCAAGTAAGTGTAAGCAAATTGTAAATTTCTTTCTCAAATATTACAAGTTAACACATTCATCAAAATATAATAATGCATCTATGTAAATAAAGCACAGAGTGATCAAAGATTATGAAGAGAAATGTAAGCTTGCCCTCTAGAGAGCTTACTAAACACAACCCTGAACTGATACTTGCATAAAAATACTATAGATGAGATGAGCATTTAACAACAACAACAAGAAGTAAACATGGACATAGGGAGGGGGTGGTGAGCTGTGGCATGCCCCCAAAAACAAGGAAACTAACCATTTTAGGGACAACTTCTATCTTGTCTCTAATTTTAAGTATCATTCTTGTCTTTATAGTCGTTAGACCATCTTGCTTCCCACAGCCCACCTCTTTCCCCCCTCCTAAACCACGATTCCTTGTTGATTTCATTCATCTGAGGAAAATTCAGGGAATGATAACAAGAAACAGAAAACTGGAAACGGTACTTGCTTTATGTTTGATTCCTACCAGTGAAGAGGAACTTCATCCCAATTCTAACTCAATACTTGCTGTAGATATTTCCCAGTTATATCTAATAAGAAAAATTACCTAAGGACTTGCAAGTGGCTAGATGAACTACTATTCGTTCCTGTGCACCTAGCTTCAGGTATCTTTCCATACTCTTAAAATCAGCTTATGGAGAAACCTTTCTTCGTATATTCTAATTCTTTACTCATTCCTACCTCTCCCCACTAGACCAAAGGAAGTCGTCAACCTCAAATCCCCCAACTTATTCCATAATATGGATATTAAAGTATTGGTTAAAACTTTCGAGAGAATTCCAGAAAATTAAAGGGAACAGATAATCAAATAAGAGTCAAGTGCATGAACATAAAGCAACATCTGATCATAGTTGGTGCAGTTCACGAATTTGATAGGAAAGAAAAATGGAATACCTAGGCAGCGAACTTTGACCATGATTCCTTGACTCTCCAATATAGAGTCCAGATACAAACCCGAACCAGAACAAGTAGCACAAAGGACAGCACCTTTTGCTTGGCATTCAGAACATCGCACCTTATCTCCAATGTTCTTCTCAGCTAAAGATAAGCCAGTTGGCTTTTCAATTATCTCTTCCGGTATGGCTTTGTCATAACAGAACAAAGACTCCAAACTGCTTCTACGTCTATGTGAATCATCTACAGCATGTGAGTCAGCCTGCAATGCACGCAAATAACCATATTTAAAACAAGATTCGAAAAAAAAAAGAAATGAACATCGAAAAATTACTAGCATTATAATTTGTGTAATGAAAGTTACTTTAGGACCAAATTTGACTAAGCTAGTACTAACTAAAATCAAGATTCATTCCAGGAATTAAAAATCTAGTCACAGAAATATCGGTAACTAAACACCTTATGATTCTGAGCAATTCAAATATGGGAATGTATGAAGCATCAACTCAAGTGCTCATCCTAACTTATATCGAAAACAATCATATAAATTCAGAAGAAACGTGGAGAGGGTACCAAGAAACCTATGCCCTAAAAGGTTTTCTAAACATTTCTATTATTATTTTTCGATTCTTGGCATTTAAGCCAGTAAAGTTCCTAACTTTATGAAATTCAACCAAGTAATACACAAGGAATCACACACACACACACACACATACCTGAGGTGAAATGGAACCATTGATGGAAGAGGAGGCTACAATGAAAAGGGGTTGTCGGTGGTGGTGTATAGTCCTGAAACTAAAGCTTGAATTAGTGTGATTGTGAAAAGGGTGTGATGATGATGATGATGATGATGATAAAAATGGCAAAGAAATTGATGAAAATGATGATGAAATCTTGAAGCTAGTAGAATAATTCATGGTGCAAATGAATCAAGATAAGCTTCAAATGCAATGAAATGAATATTTCAATCAAAGCTTGTAATTGCTCTTCGATGATACCAATGCTGCTGTTGCAGTTTAACACTTCCAGTTTTTCTTGTTGCATCCCCACTCATTGTTTTCAACGCCCAAATCTCATTTTATTTTTTTATTAATACCATTAGTCACTGATTTTTTATCATCCTGATTTTTCTAATATGTGTGCAAGTGAACACTATAAACATAAAAATTTATAAATTTGGTCATTTTGGTTGGTATAGCACATGAACACTATAAACATAAAAATTTATAAATTTTCTGTGCTGTGCATGGGTCTATCACTGCTTAAAAAAGTGTTAAACTTATAAATTTTCAATTAAAAAACAAGTTAAACTTATAAATTTTCATCCTTATTTTGTGTCCGTGGTAGAAAATTTATATTATTAAAGCTTTTCATAAATTTATTTCTTCTATTATAGAAAGTGAAGAAAAAAAAAAGTGTGATCCTAATTATTTAATTATCTATCTAGATAAATCCCCTATAATTAAGGACTCTAAGTTTAACTTGCTATATTACAAAAACACATTTCCATCCACCAATTTCCACCATTTACAAACACGAAGAGAGACGAGAATTGTATTTACCAAAAAAGAAGGGGAAAGGTCATCTGGAAAAGGAAAACGTAAGTACACACTAAAAAGCTGAATGCCACCAACATATGCTTTTGTATTCGATAGATATAAACATTGTAGCTATCCTGTACAGGCTACATTCCTGCCCAAATTGAAGTGTTTTTGGTGCAGAAGGGACACAATTAAGTGAACCGCACACACTGTATTCATCTGTTTCCTCTATACATTCTTCTTTGGTTCTCTGCCAGCAGAGAGGTATTACAAACAATAGATTTTGACTAATATATTACAGATTACATGATGATAAAAGGAACTAAGATGTCAAGTGTACAACGATTTCTATAATTTGCCCATCTAACTTGGATCTCTCACGTCAGCCAGGATGTTGCATTGGCTAAACCGAGGAGCTAGCAGAGCTACGATAGATTTCATCGACATGTAATGCAGGAACATAAACTGCATGCTGCAATGAGCTGTGGGTGCGACCATAGAAAGCATAAACTAATACTCCAATACCAAGCCATACTGATACACGGATCCAGGTAGCAGCTCTGGGAGTTTTAAACAATTATCAAGTCAGGGATAAGATGAAAAGAAACATTAACAAATTGCTTGTAAATTACTAGGCAGGGCAATAGGGAAGGATGGGTAATTGTGTAATTCCCTGCAAGTCTGCACCCATAGTCATATGCATAATTTAATCTAATAATTTATAATAAGGCCAACTGGCTAGGGCTGCATAAAATCCCAAAACTCTGCCAATGAGGAGCCTTGTGCACAGGGTAGGACCTTAATAATTCTACTCAATTCAAACCTGGTGTTTACTGTTTACACATAAACCCCGACCCCGCCAAGATTGCATACGACGATGTTGTTATACAACTTACAAGCATGGTAATATTGAAAATATGAAGTTTTTGCTAGATAAAGGACTCACCCAAGATTGATCAACAAATAGACATTAATAAGGATGCAGGCAATAGGCAGGAGAGGAACAAATGGACAAATGAACCCTGCAAAAAGAGATTATTCATATTATAGATAAACATAATCGACAAATTTTAGAATGGCTTAATAACATGCCACTAATATTTATGCTTAGTCAGTGTAAAACAAAAGAATAATTTATTTGTAAAATTCAAATTGATGCTGAATGATATAGTTCAAGGTGTTTAATATATGAAAAGATGAAGTGCTAAAATCCAACCGGTAAGTGGGCAACAGATGGGAGCCACTGAGCTAATTCTTCACTCCAGAGTAAAGATAATAATTCATAAACACCACAACTCGAAAATTACACTTGAAAGAATACCTCCTGTGTGGCCAAAAGTGTGTCTCGCCTCGTCTTGGTTGATAGTGCTGAGTACTGCCAGCCCACTTAAGAGAAGGATGCCACCAATGCTACAGAGAGTCAGTCGCAGATAACTTCAAAAAGATTAACAAGCTAAAGTTAGGCACGTGAGAATCCTTATCATATAAATTAAAGTATCTTAAATAAGTAACTGTACATCAACAGATTCTAGGCCTGTAAGCAAGTCTCTCTCTCTGTCTCTCCCCCCTCCTCCCCCCTCCCCCCGCTCTATGGCTCCTCTCTCCCTCCCTCTATCACTCATGCACATAAGCATTAATGAAGCCCGATTCAATTGACTAAAACAACGGACAAAACCTACCCGGGTAAGCGTACACTTGAAGCAGCAGATGTAAGGACAAGTGCTCCAACACATATGAGCAATATTGTCCATCCAGCAATTTTCCTCCTGTTCTTTTCACTTATGATGACTGCAAGAAGTAACAAAAATAAGGTAAGTACCTTCTCAAGTCCTGCAACAACAAGAATAGAACTACCAATTTCTAGAACAAAACCCATCTACCATTTGATTACTTCATTTTCAACAGAAAACATAGAGCAGACTAGCGAAAAAGGTGTTTGTTCTGGTTAAGTTACAGACAGTAGACTAGTGAAAGGTGTTTCATCTGAGTCCCAATAACTTGCTGCTTGGAAGTTAGAACTAGTCCACAGTTCACGTTTATAATAACTACAGTTACTTTGCTGATTGGTGTTCTTATTTCATTTCTTTTTTTATTTCAACATATTAATATATATATATATAATATAATAATCACCCTAATTTCTTCTTCTGTATTTCATACATCTTTCTACTCCATCAAATTCATTGTCCTGATTTCCACTTGCCAGGTTCCATCAAAGGACCAAGACAGAACAATACAAACTACACATATATCATTGCCTAAAACTAAACCAAGGAACAAAGGCAATATCTATATACAGTCAGTGTTCTATTTACAAGAAAACATAAACCACATTAATAACCACTGCAACTTGCTTTAAAATTCACTGAGCTTAATAAAAATCAAGTATCATATCTACAAGCATCACCTACACTTGTTACAATTATACAACCATTTGGAGTAATTTGTTTGTCAGCCTATATAGGCTATTTATAGTTTAATATGTATTCTTTCAACTCTCATCAAGATAGTTCTTAGACGATCCTCCAACATTTTTATATAATAAATCTTTTTTTAAAAATCTTTTACTGGAATATACTAGCTATGCGAGATCGGTATGCACGTAATAGTAGTGACTACTGAATAATATCCCAGGAATTCTGCTGAGCAAGAAATGTGTTATGAGAATGGGTGTTGCTACTGTCCAGGTGCCATCAAAATTCTAAACTTATTATAACGTATCAGAACAAGGCAATTACTTCCTTCCTACAGCCAGCAATTTAATAAATCTATGTACATCAAGCCTTTTACCGAGTAGGATAGGGTCTGTGCACATCCTAGCCTCTCCAAACCCTGCTCGAGGAGCAGGATATACTCGGTCAGTGTGTCTATTTGGTTAGATTAATTTACAATCTGTCATACTAAATACGAAGTAAAGAAAACCATAATTACCTTGAGATTCTTCTTTTAGTATAAGAGGATGGTCAGCTGGTGCCGTTACTGTTCCATGTATAAGAGGAGCATCTTCACCATGTTTTCTGATCTGATCTTTAATGGTCTCCACATCACTTTCCTGCGCAACACTAGTATATCGCAATGAAACTGAGTCTATTGCTTCCTGAAGTGATGAAGGAAGTGGAACCTCATTCGGTGGGACATAACGGAGGATCAATACAGAAACTGCTACCATTGTAAAAGCAAGAAGGGTACCAACACTAACCTGCAGCACAGTTAAACGCATATACGTCAACTGTAGCAAATGGTAGAAACTTTACAGTTTTATGCTTTGTAATCTTTCCTGAACTTTTTTTTTTGGAATCACCATCTTATTCGAGGTTATGTGAGTATGTTCTACATTTACTTCTGCTTTTTGAAAAATTTCAAGACTGGACTTATTACAAACCATTAATTTCATTAAACTTTTCCACTTCTGTGCATGAACAATTATGTTCTCAACATATCGACTACTATGTGGACTATATACTACTTTGGGTGGAAGATGGGCATACCATTCCTGCCAACTGCTCAACATCCATGAAGAATGACAAAGTTGCAGCTATTACACCAGTCAATATAGTACTCTTGACAGGAACTTGTGTGCGTTTGTTAACCTCTGAAAAGAACGATGGCAATAATCCATCTCTAGCCATTGCCATCAGAATTCGTGGCTGAGAAACACAAAAATAAAGGATTATCAAAACTATTAGGTGCAAGCAGAATATATATTACATATTAAAAAGTATCAGAAAAGAGATCATATTCATACTATTAGAAGTTGGATCCAATAATAATAAATGAAAAAAGGGTAGGATGATTTCATATAATGGACAACTTAAAAGCAATCTCAACTATAACCAAAAATCCAAAGTATCTCCACAAGATATTAATTAGAAACAGATTTACAGGTTGACTAGCAAAAGCGCGTAATAGCCATGTGTTTAGTGTAAGAAGAGGTCGCAAACCCACAAAATGAATATATACCCTCAAGATGCATCAAAAATAATTCCTGCCAGTTTTAA
>PHNY01147999.1:1261-12086 GCA_003724115.2 Anethum foeniculum
TATTAAATAATATGACTATGTATATATAGCCACCCCAAACTTAGCCACCAAGACTTACCATACTTGTTATACAAGCCTTCTATCCTTGATGTCCAATCTTCCAACTTTGTGAGCAAGACATACCATATATAATAATTGTCTATCTATACAATTATTACCAAAGCCAATTATGTCTTGTATCACCAAACCCATACAACCTATTATCTAAAAAATATTTATCGTGGGTCACCCCAAGCCCATACCACCGTATTGGGTTAAACCCAACATACAAAGTTTAGGCACTTATGTATTATTTGCCTTATTTATTTTTCTGATCGAATTTATATTAAAATATTATTTTCCTTATAATTTCTAATTATTAATCAAAATTATACCATATAATTCGGTGAGAGGAAGTGCTAGACGTGGAAATTGAGGTACGTGGTTCGGGGTCGGTTCAGATTGATTTCGGATATCAGATATAATTATGCTTTATTCTTTAATTTTGAGGCATGATCATCTTCTGATCTTCTTTCAAAATGCTTCTTGTAGCTCGCATGGATTTTGTAGAGAGAGAAAAAAAAACTCAAGTACAGTGTTGATCCTGTTTTGATAGAATTCATTACTCATTGCAACATGTACTTGAACTAGAGACAAATCATGAAACTTAAGGTGTAAATGGGACATAGACTTGTTATTACATCAGACATTTCTTGCTCAACAATCTCCTCCAATTTGTGATAAGTAGTCAAACAAATTTATCCCTGATAACAAGTCTACTCTAAGTATAAAAAATGAAACAAATTTGTGCAGAGTAGAGATCTTCTATTTGAGCATAGATCTTGTACATCCTGCCTCAAAGTTGTTGATTCCATCATGCTTTCTTAGGCCTGTGTAGATGATTACTCTTTCTTTAGTTCCATCCAAATTTAAAGCCCAAAAGTTCTTCTGCAGCAGCTATGTCATGAAGCACTTTGCACGATAGATTTCAAAATACTCTTCTCTGGATCTTTTTGATTTTACATTCTGCTCAGACTTGTCACCTTCTTTTTTTATCATTTTTGTGCTCTGTTTCTTTCTACTTCCAGTCTTCTCCATTTTGCACTTGACATTTCTTTCCCTTAGACTTGGAACCAGACATGGTAGCAGAGAAGATAACAAGGTAACAAGTGATCAATGGTACAGAGTTAAAGTTAGGCTACACTTGTAGTGATGCCTCATGTTTCTACATTTGTCAATGTGTCATCAACAGTTGAACTCCACACAGGTAAAAGCTAAGACAATAAACATTGGTTTAATGTCTCAGAAGCAACTTAAGCGTAAGTTGAAGGAAATCACAAAGAAAAATAGCCTAGGAAAAATAGAAATGGAAAAGAAGTTGTCAATAAGGAAATTAATTATAAACCCATTCCTAATGCACCTAGAAAGGCTTGTTTTAACTGTGGTAGTACTAATCATATTTCTGTGAATTACAGGAAGAATAAGGATATCATAACTGTCAGACCTAAATCAGAGTTTAGGAACAGGAAAGTTAGATATAGACCACAAAATCCATGTTTTCATTGTGGTAGCATTTGGCATTCCATTTACACATGTAAAAAGTATCACAGTTGTATTATAATTACTATGAACTGAAACTCTCTTTGAAAATCAATAAAGTTAATTCTGCATGTGTAACTCCTGATATTAAGACCTTTAGCATAAACTCTGATAAAAAGTATTCTGCTGCAAATGTTAACAAACTTAATAAGGCCAAAGGATCCAAGCAAGTATGGGTCCTTAAAATTCTAACTAGTGGCTTTTCTGATTGCAGGGTAACAGGAAAAATATTCTTGTTCTGGACAGTGAATATTCAGGACATGACTGGATATAAATCCATGCTGTCAGAGTTAAAGGAGAAAGCTGGACCAAGTGTTTCTTATGGTGATGACAACACAGGAAAAACTATGGGATATGGAAAAATCAACCTTGGGAATGTCATCATAGAAAATGTAGCTCTTGTTGCAGGACTCAAGCATAATCTGATCAGTGTGAGTTAAATCTGTGACATAGGTTATCATGTGGATTTTTATGAAGATCATTGTGAAATTGTCAGTATTTCAACTGGCAAGGTTGCATTGAAAGGATACAGACATGGTAATATTTATGAAGCCAAGCTTTCTATAAACACTGATGGCTCAGAAGTTTGTCTACTGAGTAAAACTTTAATTGAAGAAAGCTGGAATTAGTACAAAAAACTTTCTCACTTAAACTTCAACAAATTTAATGAATTGGTGAAGAAAGATCATGTTAGAGGACTACCCAAATCACAGTTTACTCCTGATGATCTCTGTGATGCTTGTCAGAAGGCCAAATTAAGAAAATCTTCTTTCAAGAGTAAGACTGAATCCTCTATTCTTGAGCCATATCACTTACTACACATTGATCTCTTTGGTCCAGTAAATGTGATGTCAATAGCAAAGAAGAGATATGCACTTGTCATTGATGATGAGTACACAAGGTATACATGGGTGTATTTTCTGCATAAAAAGGATGAAAATTCATCCATTCTTCTTGATCATGTGAGAGAACTGGAAAAAGGATCAAAACACACTGTAAAGATTCTAAGAAGTGATAATGGCACTAAGTTCAAGAATTCAATTACGGAAGAGTTCTATAAGTCAAAAGGGATCAAACAGGAGTTTTCTGCTCCTGGAACTCCACAACAAAATGGAGTTGTTGAAAGAAAGAACATGACTCTCATAGAAGCTGCTAGAACCATACTTGAGGAAGCAAAGTTGCCAACTTATTTCTGGGCAGAAGCTGTGCAAACTGCTTGCTTTACTCAAAATTCAACAGTGATTAACAAGCATGGAAAGACACCATTTGAAATGGTGAAAAGCAAGAAGACAAATTTGAATTACTTTCATATATTTGGATATAAGTGTTTTGTTCTCAAAACTCATCCAGAACAGCTGACCAAATTTGATCTAAAAGCTGATGAAGGTATTTTTGTTGGTTATCCGCTGTCAACAAAAACTTTCAGAGTTTACAATCTGAGAACAAGGGTGATTATGGAATCAATTCACGTGTCTTTTTATGACAAGAAAATTACAGGTCTAAAAGATGCTGATGATCATGATCAACTGAGATTTGAAAATGAAGTACCATATGCTGAACAGTTAAATCCTGATATTTCTGCAAACATTGATAGTGCAAATACTGATATTCCATCAAACTCTGATGAACCATTATTTACTGATGGTAATCAAACTTCAAACCATGAAACACATGTTGAAGGGGAGCAACATGATAATACTCAAGAGTCTACTTCAAGTGAAGAAACATCAGAAGAAAGTTCATCAAATACTGATTCCTCAAATACTGATGAAACAAATTCTGATAACAATGAAAGCACTGTTTCAGGGGGAGCATCAGGAAATACTGAAGGTACTATTGAAGATCAACAAGGAGACACTATGGATCATGAAGAATCTTCCAGCCCTAGAAGCCAACTTCCTAAAGCTAGGAAATGGACAAAGTCCCATACACTTGGCTTAATAATTGGAGATCCTGATAAGGGTGTACAGACTAGAAGAACTACTACTGAGAATGAGTGTCTCTATTATTCTTTTCTATCTCTGAATGAACCTAAGAAAGTGGATGAAGCTCTTCAAGATGCTGACTGAGTCACAGCAATGCAAGAGGAGTTAAATGAATTTGAAAGAAACAAAGTATGGACACTAGTGCCAAGACCAAAGAACAGATCTATTATTGGCACTAAGTGGGTATTTCAGAAACAAAACTGGTAGTGAGGGCATTGTTACAAGGAATAAAGCAAGATTAGTTGCAAAGGGGCATTCTCAGCAAGAAGGAATTGACTATTATGAGACATTTGCTCCTGTTGCAAGATTAGAGGCCATTAGAATCTTTTTAGCATATGCTGCTCACATGAAGTTTAAAGTCTTTCAAATGGATGTGAAGAGTGCTTTTCTTAATGGTGAACTTGAAGAGGAAGTTTATGTTGAACAACCTCCAGGGTTTATTGATCGAAAATATTCAAATCATGTCTACATATTGGATAAAGCACTCTATGGACTAAAATAAGCTCCAAGTCCATGGTATGAAACACTTGCTTAGTTTTTACTGGAAAGTGGTTCAAAAGAGGTACAATAGATAAAATACTCTTTTATCTAAATCATGGTAAGGAATTGTTATTGGTTCGGATATATGTTGATGATATCATTTTTGGTTCTACTAATGATAAACTCTGTCAGAAGTTTTCTAAGCTTATGCAGCCAAGATATCAGATGAGTATGATGGGAGAAATGGGTTATTTTCTGGGATTACAAGTCAAACAGACTAATGAAGGCATCTTCATAATCAAGCCAAATATACCAGAAATTTTCTTAGAAGGTTTGAAATGCAAGATAGCTCAACAACTAGTACTCCTATGGCCACAGCCACAAAACTGGACTTAAACACTGGAGCATCAGTAGACAGTTATAGGGGGATGATTGGCTCACTACTCTATCTAACTGCAAGTAGACCAGATATCATGTATGCTACCTGTCTCTATGCAAAGTTTCAAGATGATCCAAGGGAGCCTCACCTAATAGTTGTGAAGAGAATTTTCAAGTGTCTAAAAGGAACTATGAATCTGGGATTATGATATCCTAGATATTCAGACTTTAAGCTAATAGGATACTCAGATGCTGATATTACAGGATGCAAAATTGACAGGAAAAGCACTAGTGGAAGCTGCCAATTTCTTGGAGGCAGATTGGTTTCTTGGTTTAGCAGAATACATTGCTGCAGGAAGCTGTTGTGCTCAAATTCTTTGGTTGAAGAATCAGCTACTGGATTATGGGTTAGAATATTCTAAAATTTCTATATTTATTGATAATCAAATTATTATTGCAATGACAAGAAATCCAGTACAACACTCAATGACAAAGCACATCAGTATCAGGTATCATTTCATTAGAGAACATGTAATGGAATGGACAGTGGAATTGCACTTTATGCCTACAGATCAACAGCTAACAGATATCTTCACTAAACCTCTTAGTGAAGTAACATTTACAAGGCTGGTAAATGGGTTAGGAATGATCACAGGACATTTCTCAAACAATGATGAGTAGCTGCAAAAATCTACAATCATGGAAATATCAGAAGCTGGCAATACTGATAAGTATTAAATGCTGATTGTTTAAATACTGATTGCCTGATATGCATAAACTCTTTGTTTAAAAATTTATTGCTATTAAGTTACAGGAGTTAAAATACTGATATCTTAAACTCTGATAGACTAGTTCTGCATAAACTCTGATAGAGAAATACAGATAAGTCAATCACTTAGTCAATGACTAAACTCTTATAATATTCTGAAATTTTGGGAATTGATTTAATCATTAGTTAAATTTAATGGGTAATTAGTGGAATAAATTAGTAATTAAAATTACTGATTGACATCTAGTAATATGTGTGACGTGTAATTAAGGGAAACGGTTCAGTATTTGATATATACATACATGTTATATATATATGAACCTGTGTACGTTTAATACAATTTCTCATTCTTTGTTCCACTAATAATACATTACTCATACATCTTGTGACAACTGTCCACAGTAAGAAAAACATTTTGGTGAGTAAAAGAGAAAGTGGTTTCAATTAATCATTATCAGTTATAATTTGCAAAAACGAGTCATATTTTCTCTATTCTCTTTCCTCTTCAAAACTTCTAACTCTCTTCAAGCTTACTGTTAAAATGACAACTACAACAAAGGTTTCCTTCAATGGTGTCACGTTTGTCACCAACA
This sequence comes from Anethum foeniculum, assembly GCA_003724115.2. Classification (NCBI taxonomy): domain Eukaryota; kingdom Viridiplantae; phylum Streptophyta; class Magnoliopsida; order Apiales; family Apiaceae; genus Anethum; species Anethum foeniculum. The sequence goes on from PHNY01147999.1 coordinate 7,045, forward strand.
ACTATTTTGTTATTCTCTCTAAGGAAGGTGTGAATGAAGATTGTCACTTCATTCAAGACTTTTTATTGTACAGGAATATTGGGTTTGCCCACACTGAACCCAAATCAGTGTCTTTCAGAGCTGTTATGGCTATCTGGAACACAAGGGTATATGATGCTGGTACCCAGAGTTTACCTCCTTCAATTATTTTCACTCATCAAGATCAAACTTTGATAATTACAACAACAGTGGTAAGGGATGCTCTTCATATTTTTACCAAGGATGGGTATAATCTTTTCATTGCTAATCAAACAATGAGGATTTCTTTGATATGCTCAAGTATGAGGATGAAATGAGCAAGGTCAGAATGGGTTTAGTCACCAGGCCCAAGCTAAGGAAGGAATGGAATTATTTCTTTGATTGCATCTCAAGGGCCTTCACAAACAAAAGCTCTAACTTTGATGTGATCACCTAGACTGCTCAACACATGGGGTATTCTCGGACCATTGGTACTAATTTTGATTTTGCATCTCATGTTATTCATGCAATAGGTGAAAGGCTAAGTATTGATAGGACAATAGTGTACTTTTTTTAGATTTTTACACTTAATATTTGCTCATCTTTGTCCTACTGAGAGTTTTGAAAATGATGAGAAAGTGCCTCTGTTTCAACTAACCAAGAGGGCTTTCTCTGATTTATGCTCTAAAGATAACAGGAAGCATAGACTTACTGAGTTGGTGGTGCTTGCACAAGTCGGGCATTTTCTCCATGAGAAATTGCCTACTGTGTACTCTCACTATGCACCATCAGGTGCAAACTTGCATGGTACTGTACAGGAGAACTCCTCTGCAAGTTTCCCAAGCACCACACCCCAAATAATGACACAAACAGCAGACCCCTCTAGTGTCTCTCAAAAGGCATCAGTTGTAAAATCTAAGAAATCAGCAAAGTTTGATGGTTCTCAGCCATTAGGACTAAGGATTTCTTCACCAAAACAATCACCACAAATGAAACAAGTGGAGAAACAAGGGGGACTGAAGGCACATACTTCCACCACTACAAAACAGCCTTCAACCCATCCAAAAAGGAAGTATATGGCCAAAGACACAGACTCTGATGATCAGGATAACACTACCTTATCATCCAAATTTCCTTCATTAAAGTCTGATGTCACAACAACAGAGGTCCTACGTGGTGATGAAGGGCATGGCTCTTTTAAAAGAAGAAAGCTAATCAAGGTTGGGACAGCTATAACAGACTATTTCACAAAGTCTGATGCCAGAACAAACTCTGATAAAGTCTCCATGCCAGCTACATCAACTCTTGATCAGCCTAGGCGTGATAAGGTGTTAAAGGATGATATAAGTCCTGTCCAGCTATCAGATACTTCTACACCATCACCAAAGAAGGGACCAGTGATTGAGTTGTCCCATGAACAGATGACCTCCATGCTCAAAGAAATTAGGTCTAAGGGAGCTCATGAGGTTGAGAAACAGATTGATGAAGCCAGCAGGGCTAAATTTTTTCAAAGAAGAAGAGGACAACCAGCATTAAGGTCACAACTCCAGCAAGGGCCTATCACAGAAGAACCTACACCTTAAAGTGGTGTATATGTACTCCAGCATGAGATTTCTTGTACTTGGTTGGTTTCAGTACAACAGAATCATGAGTTAACTCATCATTTACAGCATCAGTATTTACTGCATCAGAGTTTGGTATATTGACATTAGCAACAACAGTGGTCATGTCTTCTTTACTTCTTTAAAGTAAAGGTTCTTGTGGGACTGGGAACCTTCCAAGCCTACAATTGTTGATGCTATCATGGAAGAAGCTTCTTGTTGCCCAGTAAGAATACAATTGTTTAAGGGGGTTGGATGCAATTGTATAGATGTTTCAAAATAAGTATGATCAATATAACAGTTCTTTATATTTCTGTTAAAAGCTGTTACAAACTCTCTCAAGAAATACTGATGTTCTTGAGAGCTGCTAGGTCTTACAAAATACTCGAGTAAAAGTATATCCCTATGTGATGACCTAAACTGTGTTTATATAATCCACACAGCTGCTACAAATCAATCTAAGAAATGCATTAGCAATTACTAACAAGAAATGATACATATATTAAACTGAATATATAAAGTCCTATAACTTAGACGTAAATGATATATCCTCCACAATTTAAGGATCAGACTCAATCTTGTAACATAACCGCCTCCAGATGCTGATGATATGTAAATACTGACGACATGTCAAATACTGATGACATACAAGTACTGATAGCATCTATTCTGCAGTTAACATCTGAGCTTCTACTGATCATTGAGAATCTGTATGTAACACTTCTGAACCTCACACCACACAAGAACCACCATCTTAGAATAATAGTGCAGGTCTTGCAGCAGAATCATCAGTTTTTATGCTGGATTTGGAAGGCAAGCTTCATGCAGCTGTGGAGGGTACTACTCAAGTAAATCCTGATGAAGCACTTCCAGTGCCTCCTCTCCAAGCTATGCCAATACCAGACTTTCCAACTGCCATTGCTGAAGGTACATTTCCTGATTTTACTCCATCAGAATTTACTTTTTCTGATTCTGTTCTATTAACTTTTACTTTTCCTTCATAACTGATGGGATGACCATCGATAGTCCACCTCAAGTGGGCACCCTTGTTCATGTGACCACAGACAACTCTTCTCAACCACCTCTTATTTCTGTAGGACATTTAACTCAAAGCCTTTTTTGTGAGAGTGAGAGAAAAGAACTAGAGAAAAACAAAAATAATGAGAGGCGGACTCCTGACCTGGCAAAAGGAGAGGTAGAAATGAGTGTGAAGTTAGCTACTTCAAGTGAAGAAACTCTGACTATTAAAAGTCAAGAGATGAGAGAAGTGAGAAATGGTGAGACCATTTTAAAAGAAAATAGAGATTTAAGTCTTTCTTCTTCTTTCCTTGCAGGTGCTCGGAGTAACACATGAACATGCTCTGATGCTCAGACTGTTCAACTTAAAGGTCTAAACTCTGATACACCTTCAGCAGCTGATGAAGTCCTCCCTGCAGGTACAAATACTGATAATTTACTGCAGTCCATTCCTATGACTAATCCATCTATACCTCCATTAAACTCTGATCCTCCACAAGCAACCACTAATGTTCCCAACTTATCAAATACTGATGCTGTGAATGCTGAAGATGAAGGGGCTTCACCAGCAAGGGACAAAGTTGCTTATACAAGTTCTGATGAGGATGAAGGTTCAATTAAAGTTGATCTTCACTCAGATGAAGATCTTAAACCATTAATCTTTCCTGATGGGATGTTAGAGAAAAAAAGGCTTCAGTATCAAGATGATCACTACAGTCAATTGCCTGCCAGTCATAGAACTGAAGAATGGATTTCTAAATGGAGGCATGCTAATAAATCATTCACTTATGAAACTGCACATCATTATCATCTGCTCACTGCTGAAGAGTCCATTAAGGATCCAACTCTTCTATCTCATCTCAAATCTTCAACAATGATGATCAAATATCTTCATACTGATCAACTTCAGACTCAGGATGACATTGACAAAATCAGGCAAGGTTTTGATGAAGTTAAGGTTAAGCAGGAATTTGAGCTGAGGAAGATCTTGAGGCCAATTACTGATAGGCAAACTTCCATAGAGAAGAAGTAAGAGGAGATGGATGCTAAGCTCACTGATATACAGACTTCCATAGAACTGCTTGTCTCTATTCTTCTAGGTGATGATGCCAAAAAGGGGAGATAGTACAAAAATCTAAATGCTCACCTGTTACTCAACCTAAATATGATAATGATGATACTGGAGCAGGAGGAGATAAGGGTGGAAATGGAAGGTCTTCAAGGAGTAATAAGGATGGATCTGGTGCTTCTAGTTCTAAAACTGTTGATACTTCTATCAAGACCAGAGGAGGAAGTAGAGGTGGAAGGTCTTTCAGTGGAAGAAGAAGGACACTGGTGAAGACAACTCAAACAACACAGCATTTGACTACTGTATTAAAGTTACTGACACACAAACTCTGATAGTCACAAATGCTGATGAGGCTCAGGATGGAGAAAGAATTATTAAAACTGATGCCGAGGCTAGTCAATTCATGCAAACTCTGAAGTGTAGAGGGAGGACTACAACTCTATATTATAAAGATCCAAAGATTTAGAGGTTTGATAAAGTTGTTGCTTTGAAGTTATTTCAAAGAGATTATCCAGGAATGACAATAAAGCAGATTAAAGAGTTAGAGCAAGAATTTGCTTTGAACAAATCTCAAACATCTACTGATACTGCTGCTATACCAAAGAAGCCTACAACACAAAGACCTGTACAGAAAGGTGTTGTGATTAAGGAGGTCAGCCAAACAAATACTGGTAGGCCTATGACAAGATCACAGTCTATTACAGATGCTGATAGGAGAAATAAGGGGAAAGGAAAATTTGAAGAAACTTCTACTTTGTCTGCTGATAAATATATTGATCCATTATTTGGCAATGCTCAAGCATGCTGGATTGAAGCAGATACTGAGAAGGAAACTAAAGAGGAAGTTCTTGTCCAAGTTAGTAAAAGCAAAAGGACACAAATTATTGGTGCTGACTGGAAAGAAAAACTTGACAAGGAAGTTTCAATCACTGACAAAGCTCAAATTGAATATTTAAATACTGATAACCCATCTCAATCAACCTCTAACATTGCTCATGTTGATCAAACACCAATTACTGAAGATCATTTATTAAACTCAAATGATTTAAATCTTGATGACACAATTCCTGATACAAACACTGATGAGGGTAAAAAGATAGATTTGAGCAAGCTATCTGCTGCTGAGAAAAGGAAGCTTTTATAGAAGAATAAATCAGCACCTCAGGACAGAAATGATGACAATCTTTGGAAAAAGGTCTTTAATGAGAATGTTAGGTCCCGAAATATCGTAGAAGGGGGGGGGGGTTGAATACGATACTCACTAAATTAAAAAATTCTTTTGAATCTTTTGCGGATAAATAATTTAGTGCTCGGTTAGTGGTTCCGTGTTCTTGAGATGAATAGTGTTTAGGACATGA
>PHNY01148137.1:15495-30957 GCA_003724115.2 Anethum foeniculum
CTGTGGTGATTGCCATATCGTTTTCAAATTTATTTCCAGCATAGTGAATAGGGAAATTGTTGTCCGTGATGCCAGTAGATTTCACCATTTCAAGGATGGAAACTGCTCGTGCTCTGATTTTTGGTAAAATTAAGAAAATTAATACTGAATTTTTTACATTTTATGTATACGCGTCGGTGAAAGGTAGATTCAAAGTTATCAGCTCAAGTCACTTCTGTAGTAATTTTCATTCAGGTGCAGGTTATTATCCTATATACCTGATAGGATTAGAGGTGGTTATGACTTGTGATTTTGCACTATACCTGGATAAACTATTTACAAAAATCATTAAGTTTATTAGTTTTTATACAATGCTTCTTGTGCCATCTTCGACGCAATCGCTCTTCTCCTTATTCATCCCATCAATGGTTGCTGGTCTGAAATTCAAGTTCAAGTATTCGTATTCCTAGCACAAGGTTTCATTAAATAACGAATGTCAGAAAATTTCTAGAATTTGTGCAAGAAAAATAACATTAAAGACCATCTAGTGACAAACTTCATCCAGATTCCACCATAGCCTTTTCGGTTCCTGTTGAAATCAAAGATTATGATCAACTGTTCAACTGCGACACAAATTCACATAGATCAAAAACTCCCACAGGCATATCAAAAAATACATAAAAAATGTGTATATCTATGTATGATGTGCATTCACCACCTGGATATCTCATATCATGTCCCAGGTAAGGGCCTTCAGCTTCCTTTCAGAGTACTTTCTTTATGACATCTGATACAACTATTCTGATTTTCTGAAGAGTAAATTTATAGCATGCATTTCCTATCTAAATTCATAGAATCATTTGAGGCTCTCCTTTTGGTTGATTTATTTGAACCAAGAGAAGGAAACTTTTGTTGTTTGGTTTTACATGGGTAGACAGTTGCTTGAGTTGAGAATTTGTCGATAGCCAAGTTTCCATGAAGTCGTAGATTTAAATCCTTACTGATCCAGAAAACGGTGAGTTTTGCTATATCTAATTGCATACCTTTCTATATTTATAAATCGAGAAAAAAAAGATCACCATTCTGTTATCATGTGAAGAAAATGAGATGGTATAATTTTTTTTCGAGAGTGCAATGTTTGGGTGAGTTCTCCACTACGCCACAACCCTTTTTTGTTTCTTTGCTTTGTACAATAGATAGCAATTGTGTTGACTGATGTACTCGATCACCAAACAAAGTGTGATGTTAATTTTCTCTAGGGAAAAATGCTCCTAAGTACGTACTTAGGTAATTCCCCCAATACTGAACATTTTAGTGGTAGAGTTGTAATTACATGATCAAGTCATGCAACTACAAAAATACCCATCATATATATAGATTTAAAATCTTTTGTATCTCACCTAATATCAGATGACTACGTACATAGGAGCATTAATCCCTTAAGAAAAATAGTTGGTGGATATCAATACCTTTTACGGCATCAACTATTAATCATTACAATTATTTACCGATCATCCTACGTGAAGATCCAGGTCTGTTCATCTTACTCACCTATACCATCCCTGTACATCTTATTACCCCATTCTGTTATTATCCATCTATGTACATACATACATGTTTAATGTGATGGGTCACTTATGTTTTGTTTTATCTTCTTTTCTTGTGCTTAATTATATACATGTTTATATTTATACAGGTTGAAGGAGACAAAAGCTTGTTGAAAAATGTGGGGTTTGGAGATTTGATTGGGGCTTTAGAGAGGTACCCTTTTATCAATTATCTTTGATTTCATTAAACACAAAGATTGCACCTTTATGAATATAATAGTCTTTTATCTGTATAGTTTGACTTTTTTTGTGGTCAAATTGACACAAATTTGACTAAAAATTACATATGTTATCTATTATTAAAAAATATAAATATTTTATCATAAAAAGTATATCTAATTTACTTTAATATATATTTTTCAGTTTTTTATTAATATGTATAATACTAATATGTATTTTGTAATATATAATTATAAAATTATACAATAAATCAATGGGAATAAGGATCCTAAGGTAGACCTTAGGAAAATTTCCTTAGGTAATGATTGACTTGAGTGTATTATATTAGTTATCTAATTGCCTACTTAATAAAAGCAATGCAAAATAAATGGTAAGTAAATGGTTAATAAGAAATGATTAGATTTATTTGTTTACATGTATTTTTTGTGATCTTAGGAAAAGTATCCTAAGGGTAACCTTGGGATCCTTATTCTCTTAATAAATACTCCCGCCGTCCCATTCATTAGTATACATATGGGTTGTGGCACGGAGGTTAAGAAAAAAGTGTAATTTAGTAGAGAAAAGTAAGAAAAGTGGGTAAAATGGCGAGACCAATTAATATTTTATGTATAAAGTGAGTGTAGTGGAAGAAAGTAGTGGATGTAGTTTATTTTTATATTATAGAACTTTGCAATTTTTGGAATGTATACAATTGAGAGGGACGTCCCAAAAATGAAATTGTATACAAATGAACGGGATAGAGGGAGTATTATATATTCTTACAGGACACAAATTAATAAATATTATGTATCCTTACAGGATAGAGGGAGTAATGAAGAAATGGTCCAAAATAGCACAATCCGAAAAAATGGCCTTTTATATCATGAAAACACATTTTTTTATTTGCGTTTTTACAAAAACACAATTTTAGTTTACGTTTATTTATTAATTTTAGAATTCATGAAAATAAAAAAAAATAATTTTTTTTGGAAACGTTCTAGATGCGTTTCCTCTGTAAAGGCAAGTTAAAAACTCGTTTTCATGACCGTTAACGCATGTTTTAAATGCTTTTATTGCAAAAATGTTGTGGCGGAGAGACTTTGCCTACAAAAATGCCAACTGAGCTACCGAGACTTTGCCTATAAAATGGAAACGCATAGTTTAATAACATTTCTTTGTGATATGAAGGGCGTCTAGTTTATAAATAGTGATTTGTGTTGTCCTGTAAGAATATTGATTGATTATATATATTTTTATTGTTTGTATGTTATATATTTTCGATGCATTAGATTTTTTTGTATAGCCAGAGAAAGAGACTTGCTAAACTATTTGGTGATCCTCGGATTGAATACTTCTATTAATTATACAATTTAACTTAATGTGGTTCCGGAAAAGGTAAAAATTGTTAACTTTGTTATCTAGATTGGTGTACATGATTATATCAACTTTCTTTTATCAATAGAAACTTGGACATATACGGCAGTGTAGCTTAATAGGAGAGTTAGGATGTTTCTTTTTGGTAACGTTTGAGAAGAAACTATGGGTTACAAATTGACTAGATAAAGTACCATGGTAAATAATTTTTGACGGAGCTTGAGGATTGAAAGCAGGTATTGCTCCACAAATTAGGAATTGTGCTTTATTTTTTGGTACCGTTTAATGTTTGAGGATGGAGGAGACATGATTAGCAGGAACAGAACACTTTAATTAGAAGGAAATGCTGAACACATAAATTGAGGATTTTAGAACAAACGATAACCTTTCTTATTAACTTTCCCCTTACCGTATGAAGAAGAAAACTTTGACTAGAGAGAATTTCTATGGTTATAGAATATAGAATTCTTCTTGGGGGTTGAAGGTGCCTCTTTATGGAAGAGTTTTCCCATAGAATGGAGAAGTAATATTGTGGTTAAACAATTACTGAGGTACTTCATGAGTAACTTTATTTTTAGTACTGCAGCTTTTATTAAGAGAACAAGAGTCCTGGGTATAACCATGGATCAAGAACAAGGGAAGAAACAATATGCCCACCTAGGGGTAACATAACAATATACTTTTTCTGAATTAAAGCTAATTTTCGTCAAGCTAGCCAATTCTGATATTCATTTGAGAATCATTCCATCTTTGCATCTTGAAGAATTTTCCGCATATTGCGCAGGGGCTCCTTACTGTCAAATACACCTACACTAGCCTCTTCGAGTGCCAAAACTGTGACGGCTCTTGCTTCTTCGTTTTGATTCTCGTTGGCTAGTGTGAATTCCACCGTCCATTCTTTTTTGGCCTTCCACGTATCAATTATCTTTAATTCATATCCCAAAGCTGAGTCTCCTTGAACCCCATTAACAAGATCAATGGCTTCACTGGAGTCTGATTCAATTATAATTCTATCATGTATTCCCCAAGCAAGATCCATACCGTACAGTATTGCGTACAGTTCAGCAACAATTGGAGTTGTAAATCCAATTATTCCTTTACAACTATCAATATATATCCCATACTCGTTTCGCATAACAGCACTAACCGATGCCAAGCACTGGTCAACATCAAGTCTGCCTTTGACATTCACCTTGATATATTTATGTTTAGGCCTTTTCCACTGAGTCTCCATATTTCACAGTGATGAGATAGACTTGGGATAATTGAGGAATTGAAACACCCCAGACCAGTCAATACGTTATATAAGGGAAACATCATAGTTTCTTTTGTCGGGAAGCCAAACCAGGCAGAAACAAGCGGATGCATGGTAATCCTGTGGGCGCACTAGACCGCACAAGGATTTTCTTTCACAAACTAAATAAATACGTGTAATATGTAGCATTTATTAGAATCTAAATATTACTTGTAATATATGCGGCATCAAAAACATTTAATGGGGGAAAATAACTGTTAAACAGCTTACAGCTGAAGCCATAAATGAATAAAACTTACAATAAATTTCGCTGATGCTGGAAAGATAGTAAACATATACTTCATGCTTTCGCTATTATGTGCATTGCTTCTAATTCTATTCCATTTACTTTATGGCGTATAATTGCTTGGTACTTCTTTTTTATAATATTTTATCCTCAGTAGAAATAGTAATAATAATATAAAACCAAGTTGTATAACTCGGTATTTAAATGTCTGGCTAGAAAAAGAGGCACTCGCAGATGATGTTATTAGACAATCTACTATTAACTCTTTCAAATGCCTAAAAATGTCTGTCAAAAGTTACTAGCTCATATAAATTGGAATGGAGGGAGTTAAATCTTTTTTTTTGTACACTTGGAACCAACAAAGTGTTGTCATGTTTTTTTCTTTATAAAAAGAACCAGCGATCTGCATGCTTTTTCTTGCTACTTGTGAAGGTCTGACAAACGACAACTGAATAGTACTTACTGCATCCTGTTACCTTCAAGTGCTGGCCTGGCTCCGCCACTGCATGCCAATATTTAAGCCATCCCCTTTTACCGATTCATTCCCTTAAACCTCTTAATCTTTCTAGCTCTAGTTATTAAAATTTATTTACAGGGCTTCATTAAGAGGTGTTTGCAAACTTGGTAAATTACTTATCACCACTTCAAGTTTCTTTTTTGATAGTTGCCACTTGAAGTTACTGGGTGAGGATTATCTGATTATGCAGCCTGAATTGAAGGTTATGCTCTTGTTTTCCGACAGGATCTGCATACTTCACAACAAAAGACATTTTTTGCTATTTGTCAAGGTCCGGCAATTGACAACAGAAAATTTTGCTGGATCCCACTATTCTTAATTCCTTCCTCCATGGCATGCAGATAAACAAGCTATCTGCCATTACTTCCTCACCTCATGAAAAGCCCGTTGTCTTTCTGACTTGGTGAATTATGTATCATCCATCACTTAAGTACCTCTTTAAAATTACCGCGAATTCTAGATCATGGTCTTGTTTTCCCAAGAGGGATCTGTTGTAATTGTTTTCATGTTTTTATGTACTATGACCTATTAACCTCAGGTTCACAGGGTAAGGTTGATCTGATAGTTGGGTTTATGGTTTTGTGCTGGTCATCTGCATCTTATATCAATCACAAGATAATATAGGAAAATGGGATTCATAACATAATGACTTGAGGTGTTTTACCTACATAATTGGAACAACGGATTTAGGTTATTTAAGTTGTTTTTTCATCTTTGTTATTGAACTCCTTTACACTTGTCATTGAAAAACATAGATATTTATTTAAGAAAGTGTTCGTTCCTAAAGAAGAGCAGGAAGGCCATGTTATGCATGCATGAATTTGTTTTGTCTACAGGACTTCTAAAAAGATTGATCCTAAAAGGTGGGAAACTGTTAATGAGGGTTTCGGACCAATTCAAAAGCATCTCCTGAAATATTCAGAGTAAAATACCCAATCAAAGTCCTAGTATTACTGTTGATCATGAAAGAGGTGCCTTCGAGGGAGAGATTGATAAGATATCACGTGAGAAGACTGCACTTGAAGCCAAAAAAGTAAAGGTTCAACTAGCAGCATCCTATTGTTAAAGTTTCAGCATGGAGAGATTAAAAACAAACTGGTGGGGTGGAACAAAGGCAGGAAGACCTATAACTACCCTAGAAAAAAGGTTGTTCAGAATTACTCAAACATCTTGCTAGTGAACTTGAATCCATCAATTTAGCAGCATATTACAAGAAAAGAAGATTTTCAGATATAACAAGAAGATTGTATTTTAAAGAAAAATAGCTTATCTAGACCTAAGTTTGTGGATATTTTATGCAAGATTTGTTATCTGCTTGGTATTGCATAATATACAGAAATTCTTGTGAAGATGGTGGAGAATCCCCAAAAAGGGTCCCTGAAGGATGCATAAGAGATGCCCTCATAAGATGAGGTGGTGCTATATGCTCCTGACTCCCGAGACATTAGAGCTTTGCGATGTTGGTACGTCTAAGATTTTAAATATGTTTCAATCTCATTTGCACAAGGGAGGATCTGGCCACAGCTAAAAATTGCATGCATTGCAACAATGTTTGAGTTTTAGCGAAGTAAGAGGTGATGTTTCTTGCCAATTGAATCTTACATCAGGCAAGTTCTTACTTGCATGCCAACCAAAGCCAATATTTGGATAGAATATTCCAGGACAGAATGGTGGAACATTTTATACAGTTGAGCAAAAATTCAATTCTGTCTTCTTTACATGACACAGCAACTAACAACCATGCTGCAGCAACTGCGCCACCATGGCTGATGGGCGAGTGATGTTTCCTAAGAACAGTAAAAAAAGAACTGTTACTTCGAAGACTGAACAAGCAGAAATGGTACTTCAGAGACTGTACTCGCAAGCCACTCGCTGAGGAGAAGCCTCTATGATGAACAAGAAGGGAGAAGATTGCAAGTCAGATGTGTAATCCGTCTCACTCTTTGACTACCAAAATTGCTAAGTGTTGGGATAGTTTTGCAACATTCTTCAGGTTTTTGCTATCTCTGTAACATAGTGCATCAATCATAATACATTCAAAACCGTTAAAGACTTCGTTTCTCTGGTAAAAAACTGAGGCTATTGGTAACATAAAATTAGTTCATGTGTTGCCGGTTGATGTAGTCTTTGGCTGGAGGTATCACTATGTAGCAGTTTGCACAGATTGTAGTAGGTGCATAACAGTTACATTAATCAGGTAGCAGTTGATGTCATAAACCAAATATGATGATTCACATGTATAATTTTGGATTGTATTGTAAATTCATCTCGGCTTTTCAGCAACTTGAGTTCAATATATTAGTTTCTGTTTGACTGTATAACTTTTCACCGCATATGACCTTTATATTGCACATTGACCTTGAAATTCATTATCTTAGACAGAATTATTCTTGAGAAATGCATTATCCTAGATATAATTTTCCTTGAAATTCAATGAAACACGAGTAGTTACTAATTTAGTTAGTTGGCTGAATACATTGGAAGGCCCCTGACACATATTTTATCAAGCCCCTATATACTCTCGTCATGAAAAATCTGATGTTGCATGTACATAGCATAATGGCGTTAGACACATCTCTATCTCTTCTACTCGTCACTCTTCTTTGAAGTATCTCTTATTTCCTCGGGACATAGCAGCACATGTGGCTACAACTTTAAACTCGTCCAGTTCCTGCATCCCCACAAAGACACCAAGACTACATCCGCCTTTACTTTAAGACTCACCACAAGGCCGAGGACATCCCAGTTTATGGGGAAACCGTAAAAAGTTAATGGACCAGTAACATTATGTACAGTCAGCACACACCGTGCCAAGATGCAAAAGATTATTAAAGTGAAACAGGGTTGTCTGATGTACAAGGCTAAACAGTGTCCAGAAATGAGAAATAAAGAGTGTTGGTACGGTTCTAGTAGCCGGTAAAGAATTTGGTGTGGTACAGGAATGTTCCACACAAGAAGTAGATGGCGGAGAAGGTGCACTGTGGGTCTTTTTGGTAAGTGTTTAGTAGACTTGTAATCTTCCTTCATGCGCAGGTCAGAGTCAAGGTGACGGTTAAGTATAAATTTTGTCACAATATTTACAGAAGTTCAGGGGAAATGTTGATAATAATTTGAGGTGTAATATAATTTATTGTTGGGGCTTAATTTTCAGGTGTCCTTCTGATGTGTTCAAGGGAGGTACTATATGTACTTTGTAGTCTCTATTGCTGCTCATCTACATAGGTCAATTTCTGATAAAACTAGCTATTCTTAGTAGTTGAACTTGAGAATCCATTAAAATTATGAAGTTACAGAGAAAAAAAGCTTAAGATGTATTTACAGTGACAAGTCACACAATACTATCTTGACAACTGAATAAAATGAACGCATTACAAATTTATATTCTTTACTGTCCACTAGAGCCACTAACAAACTTTTCTAACTAACTTCGTTGATGTGGCATACTGACGAGCTGGCAGATGAGTCAGGTGAAGTCGTGAAGGAGAGGGTGAGAAATTATCGTTTAACTTTTAAGAGTCTTACAGGAGAGATTTTGGTTCCGGGCCTGATTAGTTATGGACTCCTGTTCATATGCCTTCTTTTTAAGAGTACTGTTCAGACTTTAGATTTTAGAGGCCTTTCAATGCATTCGACGATCGATCTTACGTAGTTTGTAATTCATAAATTTATATGATCCATCTTCATTTCATTATTGCCCCTTTAAATTTTTACCACTTAGTGATCTTAAATCATTGTACTCCTAGACCCTAGTCTGCAAATTTCTCATCCTCAACCGTCTGCAACCCTCTGCAGAACCTGTTTCCCAGTTGGATATGTATTTGATTAATAAACCAAAACATTTTGCTCATGTATATTACCACCACAGCTCTATAAGTTGAGCAAAAAACTCTATATGCATATGATATGAGCTTCATCCTTTACTAAACTGGTAGCCAAGAGGCGAGAAAGTACAGAAGTACTCAGATAACATATCAAGCGATATATTGTGATCTGTGATGGACCCTCAATGGTTGCAAGATCATCTTTTAGTATCCAATGAAATGAATTTGGTACATGTTAAGATCATGTTGTATTCACATATATTTCAAAGTATTGAGTACATGTAACTAAGGATGCAATGTTCTGCTAAATGGGTTACTGTTGATGATATCTAAGGGGGTGTTTGGATTGCGTTTGGGAATCAAAATCGGTAATGAGAATGGTGGGTATGGGAATGGGGGTAAATGAGAATGAGAATGATATGGAATCCCAAGGGGTGAGGAGGGTATGATTTTCGCACCTCGAGAGAATGAGGTTCTCATTCCATACACTAAAATTATTAATCCAAACACTAATGTATGGGATTAAGGTTCCGATTCCCGTTAACCGGGTTCATTAACCATGAACCAAACGCAACATAAGTGTCAGACGAAGTTGTTGATTGGTAGACCGTACATAGTCAAGTTCCATTCTTTTGCTTTGTTTTTGAGCAGGAATTTTCTTGAATACCATATCAGATCCAGAAAGGCATGAGTATTCATAAGAGAGTTAAATATCTTGAATTCTCTTTCTGGAAGTTCAATTTCTCAAACAGAAAATAAATTATTGAACAAAATTATGGTAGAGCTTTTTTTTTTTCCTTGAGAATCAATATGTAACCTAAATTTTAGTGAAGGCAGCAACAGTTCTTCGCTGGTTGAAGACAAATTCTAGCTCTATACCCTCCGTCTCTGCATAATTGATGCGAAGATAAATTCAACTGGCCCACCCGCTTTTTCTTCAACTCCCCAGTACTACTGCGGCTGCTGCTGCTACTACATAGTTCCTTTATAATAGTTAACTTGTTAGGATGATTTCCTTTATTATATATAAGCCCATTTTCTATTGTAATCGAGAACAAGTTGTCCTATAATAAAACCCTACTTTTCTTTCTCTTCTCCATACTTTATTATGGTATCAAGAGATATGTTGGTTCGATCTGAGATAGGTTATGGAGAGTTATCATGGTTGCTTCCGCATGTTGGGTTTAGAAAATGTGTTTCGATTATTGTTTCTTATTGTCTTTTCTCCAAATCGGTTATATATTTTTGGATGATTTTCAGTTTTTAATCGCGATTGCAATTTTATTCTCTTCTCATGCTTTTCTTTTTATTCGAATTCGTTGGATTTTTCAGGGGTAAAATTTTGATTTTGGTTAAGTTATTTCTGCTGGTTGCGTTTTGTTTTGATTGAGACTCTTAAACATGCTCTCTGTTTCTCTCTTTTATATGGTATTGGATTGTTGAAAAATCGTTACTTTTGCCCTTTTTTTTTTTCTTTCCCTTCTCTTATCTTCCTTTTCTCTTTCTCATGATCTATAATGGGAGTAGCCTTGGCACATATATATACCTTCATTTCCTTCTTTTATCTTCCTTTTTACTTTCTCGTAATCTATGATGAGAGTACCCCTAGGCACATCTGTATACCTTCCTTTTTTTCTTTCTCATGTTTATGATGAAATTTTTTTGGTGCTCTTAGCACATCTGGTTCTTTGTGGGATTAATTTTTTTTATTTGGTGCTCTAGGCACATTGGCTTTGTGTGATTAGTTTTCTTTTATTTGGCGTTCTAGGCACATTGTCCCTTTAAATTCACGATAAGGGTTAATACGACTTGTTCTCGATTACAATAGAAGAGGGGCATATATAGCCAACAACCAAACAGTAATAAAGCAAATCATTGTAACAAGGAAACTATTATAATAACGAAAGTATCTAATAATAATAATATTATATATGTTAACATTCCCCCTCAAACTCACGATGGTGAATCAGGAGTTTGCCAAACAAGAGATAAAGCCACGTAACCAAACGATTCAAAACTGCAAAACAAAAAACAAGAGTATCCAAATGAATTCAAAAATAGAGTCACAAATCCAAACCAATTAAAAGCTTCCAAGAAAATTCAAAGACGCATCAACATAAGAGAAAATATTCAAAGAAGCAGCAATACAAGAGAAAATAGGGCAATCCAAGTGTATGCGAAAACGCAACAACATAAGAGAAAACATTCAAAGATGCAGCAACATAAGAGAAAACAGAGCAATACTAATACCAAAACTGAATCCAAATCCACAAATTTTATCCATATCTAAAATCCAACCAAAATTGAATCCAATTCAACAAATTTAGGTACTATCTCTTAATTTTCTGAGGAGAATGAAATGCATGTATTTATTTACGTTAGTAAAGAAAAAGGTTATAAACATGTATATCAAGCGACACAATAATAAACATGAATAGTGCAATCGACAATCGCTATGACAAGTTTCTCAACCATGCAAGATAAGTTCTTATACTCCATTCATTTTCTATTTACTTGTAAGTTTTCAACTACTTGTTAACTGTGTGATGTGATATTAGAAGGATCTCCGATACATGCAGGGTCTTGTAATAATCACAATATATATACATGAACTTTTTATAACTTCTAGTCGAGGGAAAAAATGTTTCATTTATTACAGTACACACATTTCTAAAAGTATTAAAACAACAAACAAGGTTATCTTTTGATTGTTGGATAAATATCTTTGATTTAGAGGATTTATTGAATTTAGATTTAAAAACTCTATCAAATTATTATTTATTTATAAATTTTAAAAGATTATTAATATATGAACTTTATTAGAAGATGACAAGACTTTAAGGGTTAATCCAAAAATTTAATTAGGTATAACCAAGTTGAAGGTAAATTTGCCTCAAATTTATTGAACTTTATATATTAATGTCAAAATTAAATTAGTATCAAGAACTATTGTAGAATGTAAATTTATTAATTATAAAATTCTTAGAAGTATTTTTGTTGGTAATTCAAATAGAGATATAACTAAGAATTTTAAAAGATTATTAATATACTATTTTTATACATTATTAATTAATTAATGTATTTGTATATTATCTAACCAGGTGAAATAACCACGCGTTGCGCAGTTTATCAAAAACGATTACATGATCCGATGGTTATAAGCTCATCTGGACAGATAATTTTTTATCGAAAAACTTAATATGATCTTACAAATATGAGGCAGATTATTAATGTCCCGTAAATTTGTAAATTTTTAGGGTAAAATTACTAAAGAGCATGGTATTGAACGCTAAGAAGAAGATATAAAATTTCCAATCTCCATTGACACACAACAATTGTATTTTCTGCTATACAACCTCGTAAATGTAAATTTTAGGGGTAAATTCATTAAAGAGCTTTGCATTGAAAGCTAAATAAGTTGATATTGAATTTCCAGTCTCCTTTGACACACAACAATTTTATTTTCTGCTCTACAACCTCATATTAAATTATTCAATTATTTACTATAATCTGCATAAACCACACCAAATCATTAAATTTTTGCGAGATGCACAAGATATATGTACACAACATAACTTAAAAATTTATTAGCCCACATAGATGAGTACCAAAAAGTTGAACCATAGAAAAATATCTATACACATTAGCAGAAGAATAGATTCCATTATTAGCATATTAAGTGATAAATGTCATCAATAGTAGTACAAATAATCTTTAACTAGAAAACCTCCTCCTACAAAGAAATAGAGAGCTCATTTTCGCAGGCAGAAACTTTAACTTTAATGAAGTCCACGTGATCTTACAATGGAAATGGAATACATATATCAATTACAAAACTTTATATCGGTATGATCTAGCAGTAGTATACCAAGATGAAAGTGATTAGAAGGAAAATGATAGTGATGTTGCCGGGAAAGATTGTTCGAAGCACTTTCATGCTCTAAGAGGTAAATACATGCTTTTCGCCTTGATACACAAGTTTGATGACTTCTTGCAATTGACCATAATAGTTGCTCAAAATGTTGTCATTAGAACTAAATTTCACCATAACTCCCAAACTAGGTGCCAAATTAGACATAGTACAAAATTTATATCTATTAACAAAACAAGTTTCATACAACAATACCAATTTTAACGGCCCCGCTAGCAAGTACTTGAAACGCGAACACATAACCTCACTATTCTCAATCTTCGGATTCATCCGGTTCTTATTACTCTCTCCATTTCATCCAGTAATACATTTGGTTCATTTGTTTCAATGTGAACTTCACATTCATTTATATAAGGTTGAATTTTTCCGGTAAATTCAACAAAATATAATATTCCTACATCAATCGTTCATCATCACTCAAATTTCGTGTTTTATGGGTTCCTTGAATATTAGCCGGATATGTAAACACTTCTAATTCATTTTCACCATGTGTACCCAAGAAAACCTCGTTACGACCTAATTGATAATAAACGGTGTTGGATTTAAAATCTAAGTATAACAAAGAAAAATTCAACGTCTCCTCCTCAATATAACTTTCCGCAATAAAACCTTTAACCCCTGCCTTATTACGAATTTTATGCTTCATAAACCCCATCATTCTCTCAATAAAATACATCCCACGATAATGAACTGGTCCGCCAACCTACATTTTTCCGCCAAGTGTCAAAAATGGATTCATCAGCTACAGTTGTAATAGTTGTAATAGCAACTGTATAATCGCACAGACAACCCATATTTGGAAATGCAACACTTTCTTTACGTATTTAAAACATGATCAGAGGTACGTGTATAGTTTTTAGGACATATAACAACTTAAAATATTAGGTTGGGTTTGGTTGGGGTGAATGACATGGAATGAAATGGAAATAATAAAATTAAAAGAAATAAATAGAAATTGGAGGGAAGATTTGAAAAAAAAGTTAAATATGTAAAATTATTATGATAAGAGAATTGTGAAGAAAAAATGGGGTTATCTTAATATAAAAAAAGAACCTACCCAATTAAAAACAAATAAACTAGTATCACAAAACTTCCTTAGATTGTTACAAAATTACTAAACACAAACTCCTCGGATAAGAGCAACAAGACAATAAAATATAGAACCAAATTAACTAATAAGACAATAATAACAAATTTGAAAACTAATTTTTTTTATAGAAAACCAATATGATGACCTGTAGGAGGAACAAGAGCTCCTAAGACAATTCTAAAAAGACAAGATTTAACAAGAAGTTGGTCAGCTCAATATAATAATTTAAACAAGTTTCTCCACAATGTATTTAACCAATTTGCTCCGCAAAATATAGAAAAACTGTTATATGAAATTTTAAAAATAAATCATTGAACGAAAACAAAACAATAATTTACGAATAAAATTTCAATATAAAAGATAAAATATATAGGTTAAAATTTTGGGTGAGGCACGTAGCCGTAACGAAGTTTTGCCCCTTTTCGTGTAAGATTTATTGTAGCATCTCGTTAGCGGTATAGCACCCCCTTACGGTTTATTTTCTTTCACGCACGATCCAAAAGAAAAAGGAACGTCAAATTTTTGACTGCTCAAAACAAATAAATATATATCATAAGAATTATATTATATATCGAAAGTTTTTGACACATGAATTTTGGGGTTCAAAATTGTTTTTCCGTTTGAATAGGCACGCTATGAAAAACAGACAAGACTTCATATTCAATTTTGAATATCAAAAGAAAATATGTATAAATGGTTTTAAGAATTGAGATCTTTATCTTGAGAACAAAGCAAAATCAATATACTATTACTCTAAGACACCCGTTGAAAAAATATTAAAAGACTAATAAAGATAATTACTACCCCTTATCTATACTATTATATTAAAGACGAAACATTGAAAGTTTTGGTAGTCTGGTACTTGGTACTTGGTATTTCCTGTATTTACTAAATTACCCTCACTAATTGTCATACAAATCAATTATTCATTTCAACTAAAACATGTTACTATTTTTTTCCCCAACTAAAATATCTCTTTTTCCAAAAATATCATAGGAAATTATATTTAATAAAATAAAATGCTATAATTACTAATAAATCCTATTTTAATCGTAATTAGTGTATATAAACCGATTACCTTTTTCAACTAAAATATGTTACCTCTTTTGTTTTTCTTAACTAAAACAATTTTTCCCAAAAATATAACAGGCAATTCAATTTAATAAAATAAAATATTATCAATCTATACTTACTATATTATAATAGATGAAATATTGAAAGTTTTGGTTTGGATTTCAGGCTTTTAATTTAATAATAAAATAATTATTACCAATAACTAACCAATTATCTTTTTCAATTAAAATACCAATTGCCTTTTTCATCTACAACACGTTACCTTTTTTATTTTTCCCAAATAAAACAGTTCTTTTTCTAAAAATATCATTTGCAAATCTATTTAATAAAATAGAATAATAATATTATAATTATTAATAACTAACCAAT
>PHNY01148160.1:5644-17161 GCA_003724115.2 Anethum foeniculum
AAAACATCTAACATATTTTGTTGCTATTTATTTTACAAATAAGTTCTAAAAAATTTACTAAATTTTTTGTAAAATTTATTACATTGTTATTTAGGCATATCAATATAAAATTAAATAAATAAAAAAAATTATCGAAAGAGCAAAACTGACAAATTAGATATGTTTTATAGTTGAATAAATTAAGTGGTGTCCAACTATTGCCGAAATCAAAATATTCAAAAATCATTGTCCCATTAATTGGTATATATTTTATCTCAAGGAATTAATAATCTTGTTGAATTAACCACATTTCTCCGTCACTAAGTTGTAAACTTACAGAGGTTTTACTGTGATTTCATTTTAATTTTTGTGTTTAAGATTTCTACTATCATTTTTTATAGAATAGTGGTGGGTACCCAATGTGGTGTACAAAAAATAGTTTCAAAATGATATTTTTAAAATAATGTGACATCGGTAATGTGTTATTTTAGACAATTTTAATTGATAAAATTAATGTGAATGCATGAGGGATTCATCTTATTAATTGCATAATGACTAATCAGAACATATCATTTGACATTTTGAAACCGTTTGAGGATCTAATTTTGAATTCATCTTATTAATTACATAATGACTAATCAGAACATATCATGTGACATTTTGAAACCGTTTGAGTATCTAATTTTGGGTACATAGCATTTCTCTTATTTATAATGATACATTTTTATTAATGGAATGTTATAAACAAATTAAAAGGTTCTCTCGAATGATCGTCATATCAGCTCTTACTGGTTAAGACAGTCCGCATATTTTCTCCAATCATAAATCATGGCCTCTACCAGTAGTCTATACTTTAAGCCAAGTGAGCAGAAGCCGCTCCAATAAAGTCTCGGACCATCTCCGACAGTCTCATATTAAATTCTTAATTATAATATAAAATATTAGACTTATAGTAAATTAACACAATTTTAAGAGAGTAAACTCTAACAATACTTTCTATATTCACCATCTATTTATATTTTATTCATACTTGAACATAAAAGAAAGACAAAAGTAGTATATGAGTTAGTGGGAATGAATATTTTATTAATAAATAAAAATTAGAATAAATTTTTAACTTTTTAAAGAGCCTTTAGCAGACTACTGAAGCTCTATCTAATATCATCATCTTTATTTTTGAAGTTAAGAGCCCATATAAATGGCCTATTTGAGATGCTCGGTTCATTAATAATATAAAATATTGAATCTAGTAATTTAGAATATAGATAAATAACTTGAACTTCAACAATGTTCCTTATACTCATTCCTCATTTCATATTCAATTATTAAAAGTCTTTTCATACATTGTGCAAGAGAGATAAGTGAGTGTTGTAATATTTTATTATAAAATAAAAGTTATGACATGCTGAGAAGAGGGGATTGCCTATGTATAAGTGATGGAGAAG
The DNA here is from genome assembly GCA_003724115.2 of Anethum foeniculum. Lineage (NCBI taxonomy): Eukaryota > Viridiplantae > Streptophyta > Magnoliopsida > Apiales > Apiaceae > Anethum > Anethum foeniculum. Next base: position 7,069 of record PHNY01148160.1, read on the forward strand.
GATTTTAGTGGAATAAGGAACCATCAAGATATTATTGGAGCTCAAGTTTTACCCTAATTCCTTAAATTAAAAATTAGGATGACAGATATCTCCCTGCTCTAATTACATAAATCGTAAAGTGTCCAAGTAGTTAGAGACGACTAATTGCTATATCTATGCATCTTACGAAATTCAACTCTCAAAACCAGACACACTTGGATATCATTACAATTGACCTTTTTAAGTTATCAGAGATCCATTCACCATATAAAAGGGTAACATATGCACTTAGGTGATAGTATGTATGCGCTCAATTTTGCTATTTTTCTGCATCATAATTTTAAGTTCCTCCGGATCATCCAGATTGTAGTTGATCAACCGACACTTAGAGCAAATCCAACATTGTCCTACCATAAGTCTTATAAAAATAATAAAATATAGTGTCCCGGTGATTTAAAATAAAATTTTTGTATATCAACTTCAACAACATGTCTTATAATTGTGTCTTATTATTAAAATAATATTATATTTGAATTACAACCGGAGGGAAGAGAAAAGATGAGAGAGAAATTATGGGTAAAAAAGAAGGGAACTTAATTTTTTATTGATATAAATAAAATAGGTCATGCCTATTCATGCCTTAAAAACAAGGCATTTAATGGATGTCCTAGTGTTTTAATACACCACTAGAACACTGTTGGAGCATCCATTCGTACAAAATGCGTTAAATTGTAGTTTACGACATAAATTTAGTAGGCCACTCTTGGACTTGCACTTTGCATTTGCTCACACTATAAAGTTAAATTTGACTTGCCATTGTTGAGGTGGGATTAAATGAGATACACCTGGGGATGGTAGAGAACCAAATGGACAAATCGACGAATATCATTTTACTAGAATCTAGATGCATTCATGTTCATAAAGTAGTTTAATAATCACATAATTTTAAGCCCCGCTCCCAGGTTGTAAAAAATTTGGAAAGCAGATGAAGAGTGAAACCGAGTTGACACTAGCAAACCTTAAATCAAATGAGACTACCTTGTAATCAAAGCAAAAAAAAAAACCTTGAATCGTTGGAATAACATTTGAAATGGCTACTTCAACAATAAATATTCTCTAATTGTGGATATCCTATCCTATCAAAGCAGAGTTCCACGCCACAAGTTTTTATATATGCAGCAGTTAGTCTAGCATCTATGAAAGACATGGACTGGTAAAGGGATTACAAGAATACAGGATAGTAAGTTAAGACGTATTCACAATTTGAGATATAATTAGGATACCAAAACTAACACAATTTTCTTATTCGACTTACTTCTCTTATCACCAAAAATTTGTCCGAGTGGTTTACTCATACTAAATAATTGATCAAACTGGAATAATCAAGAGCACAAATATGATGATCTAAATATAAACCAACATCAAGGATATAGAATATAATGTCAAGCCATTTCCTACCATGTTGCTTAGAACTTGTCAAAATATTACAAACCATAAATACTTATCATGTTTCAAAACAACAGTAACTAGGAAAGATAAGAGAGGGAAACATCAAAATACCAATATTAATTCCAAGCAACCAACAAACCAATAAATACTTTCCCATTTCCAGAATATGACCACGAAGAACACCTGAGGGTCATATAGAGGAGTCCAAAGGGTACGTACCTAGCAAACCGATTGATATGAACACCTGCGATTGATATGTAGTCTGAACTGCCAGTTGAGCTTAAGCAAATGATCAGTCTCTTACTGAATTGATTAATTACCTGACTAAACATTTAATCAAACACTAAAATACTCTAAACTGACAGTTGACCATAAGCAAAAGATCAGTTCTTTAGTGACTTGATTAATCGCCGAGGAGTTTTGAAATTGTTACCAGATTTACGAGTTTGGGTTTGTACATGAACAGACTTCATTCCTTGAAGGTAAACCAAACTAGGCATGTATGTAAAGCAGCTTACTAAATTCATATGAGATGTTGAACCAACAAGTCGCTTGACTATATCTGTTTTGCGATCATAGCAGGAAAACTTTCCATAATGATGATGTACAATCTCACCACCATACCTAAAACCCTGTGACAAATCCGGGTAATTCATAAGATTGAGGGGTCCGAGACTATACATCTTGCTCCAAACACAACATCCCTCCTCGTCCAACGAATAAACATCCAAAGTACGAATTTGTGATCGTTCATACGCCATCAAAGTAAGACAATCCTTTATATTTACTAGTTCATAGTCCATGCGAAGTGGCCCACTCTGATCACTTGCATCAAAGGAAAACTCAGGCAACAACTTGAACCCATCACTTTCGACATCGAACTTCACGACAGACAAAGATACAACAGTACTATTACTATTAGCCAAGTATCTGTTGCATGTCCAGTAAGGACAATCCTTTACAAAAGTTTTTGGAGCACTGATCTCATGATTCTTTCTTTTAGTTTTAGGAAATACATTATCAGGAACATATATATCCCTCCAGGAATCAGAATTGGTTGAGTAAACAGAAGCATACCGAGAATCATCAGACAAATAGCAAACAACCACCTTGTAATCATGATGAAAACCGAGTCCAATGCGATCCAGATCACCATAATGTCGTGGTGGAAGAGTAAACTCTCTGGACTGATGAATAGCAGGGTTCCATAATGACAGCTTCTTGCCATGACGGAGACAAATTAAGCCTTGAATAGAACCAACCAATTCGTAATCATCGGAAGGTAGTACAAATGTTTCTTGATAGCGGGAGAGAATGACGATTCTACTGCGTTTACTAGCTATAAGACAGTCGTAGTCATTAGGGTTTTGATTGGAGTTACGAGTGAGATGGCCCTTTATGAATTTTGGATCAGAGAATAAAGATAGCCATGGTTTACATACAGATTTGAAACGCACCACCGATTTGATTGGGAGTCGTGTAAGTATTTCCTCCCGGATCATTTCTTCCGGCAGCTCTGACTCAGCCTTAGCCCTGGTCTTCTTTTTCATCATCTTTGTACCTCTATTCAATAATCCTGCAGATACAATTTAGGCTTTAAAATGGGGTGGGGAATATGGGGACCCGCCCCGAACGTGACCCTAATGGGGCAAAACCGCACCGATGAAATGGGGAATGGGGCAGTGAGTGGGGACTAAGTATTTGCCCCGCAATCCCGCATACATATGGGGCAGGTATGGTATTTATGTGATCCCCGCGGGGAAAACTCGCCCCGCCCCACTATATATGTGTGTGTGCACACACAGATACATATACATATACATACATATATATGAAAATATTTCGATAATATTATATTATATTCATCCATTTAATTATATACCATATTATATGATTCTATATTTAAAATTTTCTAGTTATTTTAAAAGTATTTTAGAGTTTATTCTAGATTTTCTAAATTAATATCACATTTTGGTAACTATTTTTATAGTGCAAAGTTTTATTAAAGTATACATACACTAAACAAATTATAATTTTAATAAAAAAATTATCAATAAATAATTTATTTTTTAGAAAATATATATATTGAAGAGGGCGGGGCGAGGAGTACATATCGCCCCGTGGTACGGGGATGGAGATTGAAAATAAATCCCCGCGCGGAATGGGGCGGGGATGGGGCAAAAAAAATTTATGTGGGGCGGGTACGGGATTTGAGATCCCCGCCCCAAACCCGCCCCATTTTTAACCCTAGTTCAATTGTAAATGTATTCTCTATTGGAAAGAGACTAGTTTTATACCCGTGCATTGCACAAATATTTCATTAATATTATTTATAAATTTTTATATTTAATTAAATTTTTTAAAAAATTTATTATAGAAATTATAAAATAATATCCGCAAATCTCAAATGATACTCATTCTATTAACATTAATATTTTATCATTTTAATTGTAACTGTACTTTTTGCATAAAATTTTTGATTTTAATTCTTAACAATATTTATTATGATTGAACGTAATAATATATATATTTATTATTATTTATGTTTCACATTTCATTTTATTTTGTGTTTTCAATATTTTATTTCCCTTTGTTTATATTTTAAAAATCGTTAACTTTGTTGGTGGTTATTTTCTTATTCGTTTGTTAATTATTTTAAAGTTGAATATGATTAATTTTAGTATGATATATTATTATATACTTTTTTGGTTTTGTTTTGTTTATTTTATTATTATATTATTCATACTGTGTTTACTTCTTCATATTTTTTTAATTATATTAATAAGTCAGACATGTTATTAGATTTTAATTTAACTTACTCCATTTGGTACTTATATTTATATAATTGATACTTACATATAAGAATTTGATTTGAAGATATCATGTTGTTCTGTCAAAAAAAAAAAAAACAATATCCTATATGTTCTTGATGTTTGTGTCTCGAGGCGCTGCGTATCAGCAGACTTAAACCTCTTTAGCCCTAACGACGAAACCATACCATGTTAACTCCCTTACACCAATTATATATAGGATATAATTGGTACATTGTACACTGGAAATGAGTATCAGTCCTTTTTTCTTTGCAAGTCAGGTTTAAGCGGATTTAAGCGTGTCTTTGACTAATTAAGTGAGCGAATTAAAAATAATTAGAAAAATATAAATATTATTTTTAAAAGAGTTGTATTTTGATATTTTGGAATGTTACTTTTGTTTTTTAAGTTGATTATGATTTTGTGAATGAGAATTTTATTAGTTTATTATTATATACGGATGTTATCTCTTTATTCAAAAAAAATATTCAATATTTTTAATATATACATATTTATTTATAATCCGATTAACATCCCGCTTTTAAAACCGCTTAAGCGTTCGCTTTGCGCCTAAGCGTTAGAAGATGATCTCACTGCTTAGGTCTGATTTGCTTATAGGCGGACGCTCTTTATAAAAATTTTGAGAAGGCGAAAGATGCTGATACTTTCATTGCAATTGTCACAAGTGCAAAACTGAAAATTTATAAGAGTAAGTGTATGTTAATTACTAATTTCATAATATGTATTGTGATGATAATTTTGGTGAATTGATATTGTAATTTGATATTGTTATTTAATTTAGTACACTTCCTTCGTCGAAGATCTACCTGAATTTAGATAATGATTATGTGAATGAAATGAAGATCAGGTATATATGTACCACAAGTCTTCGTTTACAGTATAGAAAAAAATTGGTGTTGTGTCTTTTTTCCGCTTAATCAAGTTTTTGGATGCATATTTGTTTTGTACTAATTTAACAAGATTTAAATGATGAAAAGGTTGCAGGAAGAAGGTTACAAACCTACTCCCAACAAAGAAGGAACTCCGATTACAAATTCACCTCTGCCTGTTATTGAAACAATACATTACAAGAGCTATGCCAGAAACTGATTTTGGTGACTTCGAGGTGATAAACATGGGTATTTACTTTGACTAATATAGCGTTATATGTTATAATACATAATTACTAATTTCATTTATATACAATCTGAAGAATTGCAGAAAACCTTTATGTGCTCTGTGAAGATATCCGCTGTTGAATAAACAGAAAATTGGTGGTACCTAAGTTGCATAAAATGTTAGGAAGATTCGTATAAATATGAAGGAAGGTACAAATGTTCGAGATGTAGTTATATTATGTCAGTTCATGTGAAGAGGTATCGCACAATCTCTATTTTATGATGCGGGAAAAATTGAAATATTATAAATGTGGTATATATAATTTTTAACCCTTTTGCGGCAAGATTCATAGATGCAAGATTGTTGTTCTTGCTGGTGATTCTACTGAAGCTTTAAACTTTGTCTTAATGGACAAGCTTGTGAAACGTATTGTTGGTGAAACTGCAACGAAGATGATTCTGAATAATCCTAAAGTACAAATCTTCATCTCAGTGTTCTTCGTAATATAGTAAGATGTACTAAATATTACATTGTCAATGTAATATATTAACATAATGTTAAAACCTTTTGTTCTAAACTGAAGATGGCTATCCTAAGAAGCTCAAAGACATTGCTGGAAAGGAAGTGACATTTCTCATTGAGATTACTGATGATAATGTTAAGCTCAAAAGTCAAATTTATAAGGCAGTTGACTGTTTTGATAAGGATTATTCGATCGTATCAGCCTCGGATGCTATCATGGCTGGCTTTGCAATATCAAGTTTGTCCGAGGTAATCAATTTGGTTTTAATAGTTAAAGGTTCTCTTCATATAATACCTAATACCTAATGATCAACCAACCTGAATTATGCAGATGTAAAGTATATATTAATAAATAAATTGTTTCTTCTATTTTGCAGAATATGGTTGATCTTTCAAGTCATACTGAAACTCCCGGTTCTGTTCAATCCACTTCCATTACAATCAAAACGGTAAATTATGTTCCTTTAGTTTTTGATTCTTATTTATTTGTTTATGTATTTATGTACTCGATGAAGGAGACCAATATCCTTTTTTAATTATTATAGTTTATATCTTAAAACATAATTGGTAATAGATTGTACTATTTCTTATTACTAGCAGGAAAAGTGAAGCAGAACTCATTTCATGAAAGAAGCTGCACACGGGCGTTGCATTATATTCTCTAAATAAAAGGAACTAATTTCATTTAGTAGGTTTTTTAATTGGCTTGGCAAAGAATATGAATGTTTTTGTCGCTTATTCCTAAACCTTTTTATTTTGGATTCTATGACTCTTTCCGCTTTGTTTGCGTCTTTGAGAACCTATGGAGGTTTATCTTATAAAATTCAATAACTTTTGTTTTGGTTCCTTATGGTTTGGTTTGACATATATTAGTTTGATTTGTATTATTGCTCTAATTTCTTAGTATGACCATATAGTCTTTGAAACACAATTTATAATTAGTCATCGTAATTTGTTTCAATAACTAAAAAAATTATGAAAATGTAATCTTATATATTGATAACACGACCTATGTACTATTAGATGATAGAAAATTGAAATCACAAATATGTTTAACTTCCTGATAAGTTGATTCAATTTGAGCCAAATACCATATCCGTTTTGCCCAACTTAGATACAATAACCAGTATTTCCATTATTTGAGCAACTCGACCCATGCTAAACTTACAACTTAGATTGAATAAGCAGTATTTTTATTTTGTGATACCATTGTTTGATAATGTTAATCAACTCAAATAAATGTTCTGCCATAGTTTTTATATTTGATGGATGATTCAAATTATTATGTAAAAAAGCAAGAAATTAATATTTGTAATAGGATCATGATTTTAGTGCAATAGATTCAATTGAAATGCAATGAATATAAATAACATTTGAGAATTTAGAAAACTATATTCAGCAAAACCAAACCAAATCAGGAACACCATACTTAGTATAATAAGAAATGAATTGATTCCATTCATTAAGTCATCCGAAACAAACACATCAAATAGCAAATGTCAACTGTCAAATCATTCACTTAGATAAAACATCATTAACTCTTCAAGAAACAAGTCTTAAATCACAATTTAAGTAGGATAGAATAATTCAGGCTCGGAAAGGGAAAGTGACAACAAAAACTGTTGGGTTATCTTCAGCCACCATAGTAAAAACAACTGTTTCATCTTTCTCAAGATGATTGTCTCTAGCAAATTTATTCCACCCACTTGAGAATCTTGGATGTTTGTGCGATATGACCATTCCAACATCCCACTCGCGGTCTCCATTTCTAAAAATGACGTGATCACCAGCTAGCCATTTTCGGTTTGTTCGTTGAATGTAATTCGGGATGTACTACAACATTATAAAAATTCCAAGTAAAAATAAAAGGAATAAATTTAACTGGTTTCCTAATATGTCAAATAATTATATTTGTCTACATATCACTCCATGAGATGTGCTGTCCACATTCGAAGCTGTCATGATTGAAGTAAAAGACATATTCTCATTTTCTAAACCTTCCAGCTCTAATCCATCACCAATGTTTTCAGCCAACTCTTCCACATTTCCAGCAATGTCACCAACCTCATTTGAAGCTATATCAGAAATGTAAATAGCTTTAAGAAAAAGTTAATATTTAGAATACCTACAAACATCCGTTTAAGTGGTATTATATCAGAAAAAAATTATGAAATAAAGATATAACCTGAATTATCAGGATATATGTCATCGAACATACATTCCACATTGGAATCATCAAATATCATAATGAAAAAATTCCCTTCCCCAAAGTAGGTGAACAAAATTTTCTCAGACTCGCTCAAACCATAATCTCGAACAAGATCAGTTAGACCATACATTTTCCAATGAGAATTGGAACAGTTTCCTTCATATCGCATTCCATTTCTCATGTAAAAATAAACATTAGGTGGAAACAGCTTTCCGAAAACCCTCCAGAATTTTCCAAGTATGGGCTGTAAGAAAAAAATTTGGATCCTAAATATTTGCATCGTCGTATTAATATGCAACTTATATTAAAATAGATTTCAAAGCACTAAATATAACATAATTTTGAAAATATACGTGTCTTACAATTTCACCAACTTCAATTGCAGGATTGTTAAGAAACACAATAAATTTTCATCCTATACCACTGATAAGGTCTGAAAAAAAAGTTAGTTTATTACCAATCATAGATGAAAACAGAACACAATTGGATAAAAGAAATTCTAATTGATATGAAGTATATTTTTACTAAAGAATGTGTATATTACCTTGATCAAAGGATGTGCCACGTGCAATAGTCCTATTCTTGAAGTATATTACCTCGCATAGATCATCCTTTAAACAGTTCACAAAAAATTTCCCGTTTCCCTTATAAGGGTAAATCAGCCATGAACCAAACAAACCTCGACAGTCGTTATTAAATTCATTCATGTGACAGATGGACTGTTCTGATTTCTTAAATTGGGCATGGATTTCATGTCCATTTGCAAGTTGAAGAATTACATTTCTTGGTATACGTTCCTTAAGTTCGTTAATGAAGTTAACGGGTAATTTCTGCAAATTGTGAAAATCAGTCAGAATATTAGTTCTTCTACATTACATTTTTAACTTTTTCTTGCTTACTTAATAAAGATCATACCATTTCATGAAGGCCTCCGTTTTCGCGTGGGAGAAATACAATGAATGATGGATATCCACTGCTAAAATACCTAAGCTGAAAGACACGAGAACAAAAACAAATTTTTTGCGTACATTAGTACGGTATTATTTTAAGATACAATTATGGAAGTTCACTATAATTTACCATGTCAGAATCTTTCAAGATATTCCTATTTGCAGCCTGAATGTCAGTTTATAAACTAAGTTGAAAAGGAAGTGCGGCCTCATCCCGTTTTATCTTTTGGGATGTACTGTTATAATGAAAAAATAAAATCTATTGTTTTACAACTTGCCAATAAGGATTACATAACCAATGGACTTATTCAAACGGAATTCAATATACCAAAGTAAGAAGCACGTCAAATTTGCTTCTGTGACAATGCAATTACCTAATAACATTTATGCATTATAATAAATAATTTCAAGTATGGCAAATAGGAATGCAAGCAAAGAAACCATGTCCATATTTAAGCACTTCCTCTATTTGGATGAAATCTTTTACTGAAGGAAAATTTTAACTAAATAAAAGCACCAAATATGCAGTCAAAATCTTCTTCATTATATTATATATTATGATACTTTGAATTAAATTGACGTATAAATTACAACACTTATTGGAATAAAGAATAAAATCCAATATCAACCAATTACTGTAGTCTACCATATATGTTAATTTTCTCATAAAAGGAACAATCACTCAAAAATCCAATATCAAGACTATGTACATCTTTTTTTAACACTGCCTAGATGGTACAAGCATTTTGCAATTAAGGAGACATACCAAATATCGAACTACTGTCATTCAGTAGTTTATACTACTAATAACACATAATTGAAACATAGTAAAAACTTCATTACATATATGGTAGACTATATAATGCACAAAACTTATTAATCTCGAAGTGGTTACCGTTACAAGGAGGAAGAGTTATGCAAGAAGGTTGAGAATATCGGGCGGGGTAACATCGGTCCTTAAGTGCTACAACCATGCTAACTAATGGTTCGGGATTTTCTAAGGGTTCAGAGTCTGAAGAGGAAGAACACGAGTCAAAAGCTCTTACTAATCTAGA
>PHNY01148186.1:323-12439 GCA_003724115.2 Anethum foeniculum
AATATGTCTATCTCTCCCTCTTTTTTCCTATTTGAACTTGATCTTCAACCGTCTTTATCCACGTTCCCCGCTTGGCTTATCTCCACTCCATGACTTGCTGTAGACTTGGTCATTTGGTTCAACTATAAACCCTATTATTCGGGACGGTTATTGACCACATCCTCACAGCAACATAGCACAGTATTCACGTCCAACTTATCAACATCATGTCTTATTATCCCCGTCATGTTACAGTTTTCACATCACGTATTTGATTCGTGCGTCACGTCAATTCCTCTCATGTCAAATTATGATCATGTCTCGACCCATTCATGTCATACGTCATGTCATTACATATTCACGTCATTTGGCATTCATGTCATGCTCCCTTCACATCTCACTTGCTGCTCATACCTTAATCAAAATTAGAGGTACAACATTAGCCCCATGCATGATTTAATTTAATTCTGTTATCAAACATAATTTAATTAAATCATGTTTATCTATAGACGTTATACTATAATCATAACTCTGCATAGTTATCAACACCAACCAACGGCTAAATCCTTCAATCCTTTAACCCGAAACGTCAAATCGTTCTTATTATCTTCATTTTGCACAAATCAATCCAATACTCTCCTCCTCCTATATATTCTCCTGTTTTCTCTTTGCAAATCTCTCTTCACGCATCATTCCGATTTAACATCTATTCTCCTCAATCGTCCTTTGGTTCTCATAACGATGGCTAAAAAAGCTCATGCAAATAAACCCACTTCTTCCCGTAATACCGAAATCACTGAATCCACTCCTGATAACACCATTTGGGTTGCTTCAACTCTGTTGGAAGATAATATTCCCAGCACCATGAAACCTGAAAAGCTTGAAGAAGCTAAGATTTTGATGGAAGATAATGCTGTTGCGGTGCTTCCTGAAGGCGAACATCGAGCTGATTGGTACCGTCAAGGATGGGTATGTCTGTATTATTACCCATTTGATGTTGGATTTACTCTCCCATATCCCAAATTAGCTATGGATGTCTTGGAAGCCCTTAACATAGCTCCTGGCCAACTAATGCCTTTTGCATGGAGGGCAATTGCTTGACTTGATGCCATTGAGGCTAAACATCATCTCAACATTAACGTTGATGTCATCAAAACTTTGTACATTTTGAAGAGATACAGTGGTTGCCGCTACACTTTTACTAATGTGAGTAAGGATGATCCCCTCATTCTGAACATTGATGGAGTCAATGATCGTGGCTGGAAAGGGAATTTCCTTTTTGCTGAAAAGAGTACCCTTCGTAAAGGCTCTGAAAATCTGTTGGAGCACTGGAATCCTGAAGGTACCTTCTCATACTTGACTTCCTTAGTATTTATCTGCTTCACGTTTGATGTTCTACCTAATTGACCAGTTGTTGTAAATGTCGTTAGCTTCATGTTTGATTTATTGTTTGACTGACTTCTTATACTTGGAATAATTTACTTCGTGCTATTATAATTTTATTGTAATCCAATTAGTCCGGTAGTAAATTTGCTCACTGCAAAGTCATGGTCGTGTTGTGAATCATGATTGTTATGCCCGTTACATTGTCGTTGTACTCAGATGAAAAACATATTCTATGTTTCTTGATTGTTACACACCTGTCAATTTTGATATTGCTTTGCCTCTACTTGTAAAACCCCAGTCCGAATTTGATGAATCCAATGTGGCCGTTACTAAAATTGTTAGCAAAATACTTGCATTGCTTTGCCCAATTGCCTGTGTAGGGCCAGTAGGAATGCTGGTACCGTTGATGTATCCCAATTGTCAAAAAATAAGTCCATTGTTAGGATTGACAGTACAACAACTGAAAAACAACGAAAAGTGATTACCAAGAGTGCTGCTCAAAGAACTAGGAGCAAAAAATCCACCCCTGCTGCTGTAAAGGTGTCTTCATCTGTTCACAGTCTATCCTCTAGTTCATTAGAGAGCCCCAAAGAAGAGAAAGGAAAAAAAGATGACAAAGAAATTGAGATGAGTTCCAGCCGTATTTATACAAAAGGTACATGTCATTTTTTCTCCTTTCTGATTTACCTCTGCTTATCCATGTCCTTATGCATAGTGATGTTGATGTCTATCGAACCATGCTTTCTAATTGTAGAATTTAAGCCTCCCACTATCAAACCCCTGTTGATGTCTAGTAAGGACTTGTTTGCTAAACGTGGTCGTGATGAGAAGTCAACCGAGACAGATTCTTCTAAGACGGTTATTCCAGTTAGCCCTTTAACTAGCCCTCTCAATAAAAGGTTAAAGCTAGGTCCTTCTACTGTTGGGGCTAGATCAGATGGCTCATTGCCCTTGGTGGCACATGGTTATAGTGTAAACGGTCATGTCGACTCCTTTACCCATCTCCTGGACGACTCCTTGTTGCCACAAACTATTGAATGCCATTCTTCTAAAAGCATGCAACAGATCATTGACTACTAAGCTGGGCACGTCTTTCATGTGAGTTTTCTTTATAACTTCTATTATCACTTTGATATTTGATTCAATCACAAATTTTCCTTGCAATGTGTAGGCCTTCCAAGGCATTTTAGCTGCACGTGACGTCCTTGATGAAAAGGAAAAGAAGTACAAAGCCCTAGAAATTGAGCATGGTGGTTGTGGAGAGAGGCTTCGTGCTGCTCAAGAGTTGGCTGCTAACTACATGAAGTCCGCCAAAGATGTCCAGAGTGAACTTGATGATTTCGTAACTAAGGTGCAGGGCATGGAGCTCAAGATCGTAGAAGAAGCTAACAAAACAGTCACTCAAACTGCTATGAGGACTAGAGTCGAAATGATGTTGGAGTATCACAGGGGCGAGTGGAGCACATGGGATGTTGCTGAGACGGTACATATTTACAATAAGACGTACCCTGATGATGCTTTTGCCTTAGATGGGCTGGACAATGATGATGGCGGTCATGAATCCCCTAAGGGTGATGCACCCGGTGACGAGTAGTTTCTGCTAATTGTCACTTGAATTTGCTTAAGTTTTATCATGTGCATTTTGCAATTTGAACTCTTCATTTTTTTAATAATTTTGTCGAACACGTCATTGTGGTACCTTTACTTCCTGTTTCACTTGTTGAGTGAGGAAGCTATTTATTTATTTATAGTAGTGTGAACATCGTTGTCTAAGTATTATATTGATGTCTTCTTTGTTTTGACGTCGGTACTTTACGTATATTCTTCTCATGTGGTGTCATTTAAGTACATCATCGTCATGTCTTAGCTTATTCTTTTCGTTGTTGCATTATATCAACATTAGTTTGTTTATTCACAGTATACATCATATTATCTTATAGACATAAATGTCATGCCATATATGAGTCTTCATGACCTTTCATGTTATAAACTTTAACGTGAAGTCATCATGTCAATCATGTTAATTTTGTTAATTCGATATCATCACGTCAATTTTGTTTTACTTTTGTCATTTTATGGTTAAAAACGTTCGTTGAATGTAAATATATGTTTACGTAGTGTTGAAAATGTGTAGTGCATGCACTGTGTCGGGTAGTTAAAAGGCCTTTCCCTCTTGAAACATACCAGATGATATTCGTTATTATGTCATGTATCATATTCGATGAAAGTATTACAAAGAAATGGTTATATCCATTGACAAATGTTTAAACGTGATATAGTAATCGTTATAGGATGATCAGTCCTTGTATCATTATTAAGCATGATAGTTTACAGTTAGTCATTAGCTATGTAACTCATAGTGACATGACATGTATAATAATTCATGTTCATGAAGACAGTAAGCAATAACTAAAGCAATAAACATGAAGATGACAGAAAATATCGTGTGCGAAGGCATCATAGGCATTCATTGCAAACACTTAATTCGAAATCATGCAATCGAGATACTAGTTCATACGGAGACGACTACTTTATTCATGTCCTAGTGACTTATTCATATAACAGAAAGCAAATAATGCGGCAGAGTTATGAGAAAATGAGACACATTACACATGATACTTCTTAAGGTGAATCGCGTTCCAGCTCCTGGGGATATGAGTTCCATCCAATGTTGATAGGTGATAAGCTCCTCGCCCAACAATGGTGTCTATCAAATAGGGTCCTTCCCAAGTGTCATTGAATTTGCCAGCCATCACGTCCATCGTGTTTTGAAATACTTTCCTAAGTACTAGGTCACCCACTTGAAATGTCCTTATGTCGACATTTTTGTTGTAAGACTTAGTTACTTTTTGTTGGTAAGCAGCCATGCGTATCTTTGCCATCTCCCGTAGTTCGTCCACAGTGTCGACGTCATGTTCCAATTCATGTTGATTGGTTTCATAGGTCAACAGTCCATATCTAGCAGTTGGTGTCATCGCTTCTATTGGTAACACAGCCTCTGTGCCGTAAACTAAGCTAAATGGAGTTTGTCCTGTACAGCTCTTTGGTGTCGTTCTATCTGACCATAAGACCCAGGGTAACTGTTCGGCCCATTTCCTCTTATGTTGCGTCAGTCTTTTCTTCAAATTATTGATGATAATTTTGTTGCTTGACTTAGCTTGCCCATTGGCCTGTGGGTAACTTGGTGTGGATTTAACCAAGTTGATGTTATACTTAGCACAGAAAGCCTCCGTTTTATCACTTATGAACTGTGATCCATTGTCTCAAACAATCTCAGATGGTATACCAAATTTGCATATGATGTTCCCCTTGATGAAAGCAATCACATCTTTGGACTTGACCTCCCTTAATGCTTCAGCTTCTATCCATTTGGAGAAATAGTCAGTCATTGCTAACATAAAAACTTTTTGTCCTGGTGCTGGTGGCATCTTTCCCACAATGTCCATCCCCTATTTCATGAAGGGCCATGATGGAAAAGATGCGTGTAGGTATTCCGAGGGTTAATGTATAACTGGTGCATAACGTTGACAAGCATCGCATTTCTTGACGTATTCAATGGCGTCCTGTCCTAAAGATGGCCAATAGTATCCCATTCGTAGTATCTTTAGAGACAAATTCCTCCCTGCAGTGTGATTACCACATTCACCTTCATGTACTTTGTGCATCACCTGTTTAGCTTCATCTTCTCCTATACACCTTTGTAGTAGTCCCATGCTAGACTTCTAGAATAAGACATCATCAATGACTGTGAATCTTGAAGCTTTCATCCTTAGCATCCTTGCTTTATTGTGGTTTGCAGGTTGTTTACCATGAAGTATGTATACCTTATATGCTTGGATCCATCCGTTGGAATGAATGTTTTCTGTCATGGTAACTTCTGTTTCTGTAGTGACCAACATCGACTCCTTATATCTCTCGAAAGCCGGCTTAACGACATGTATGATTGGAACGTGGCTTAGATTCATGTTTTTAAACACCGCGCCCAAACCAGCCAATGCGTCAGCTTCAGTGTTAGACTCTCTTGATATTTGGCGTATATTGAAACTGCCAAAGTTGCTTTGTATGGTTTTAACCATGGATAGATAGGTGGCCATCTTCACGTCTTTTGCTTCGTATGACCCATTGACTTGATTGACGATTATGAGGGAGTCACAGTACACGTCTAGACTTTTGATTTTCAATTCCTTTGCTGTTGTCATTCCTCTGATTAATGCTTCATACTCTGCCTCATTATTCGTTGCCTTGAACTCACAGCATATAGAGTGGGCTATTATATCCCCCTGTGGTGATTTTAGTACAATTCCCAAACCTGTACCATTCATGTTGGATGCACCGTCAGTATATAGTGACCATGTTTGGACATCTGCATTTGTCATTATGTGTTGGAGTTCTTCCTCTGCTTGTGTCATCTGAATTGGACTGAAATCAGCCAAAAAATCAGCAAGTGCCTAGGATTTGATAGCTGTTTTGGCTACGTACTCGATGTCATATGTGCTTAGACGTATGGACCATTTAGCCATTCTTCCTGTCAATTCTGGTTTGCTTAACACCGCTCTTAATGTAAAATTCATCATGACATGTATTTTGTGTGACTCAAAATAATGTCTCAGCTTAGTAGACGTCATTGTCAAAGCTAGTATTAACTTTTTGAGAGACGTATACCTTTTCTCAGCTTCCAATAAACTTTTGCTGACGTAATATATAGGGTTCTGGATGCCATCCTCTTCCTTCACCAAAACGCCACTTACTGCATGGTCTGTTACCTAGAGGTAAACGTATAGGACTTCGTTAGGCTTTGGTTTGGCCAGTAGTGGAGGTGATGTCAAGTATTGTTTTAGTTCGTGGAATGCACTTTCATGTTGTTCAGTCCACTGGAAGCCTTTGTTCTTTCTCAACACGTCGTAGAATAGTCGACATCTATCCGATGAACGTGATATGAACCTGTTCAAAGCTGCTACTCTTCCTGTCAATCTTTGTACCTCCTTCAATGAAGTAGGGCTTTGTAATTCGAAGATTGCTTTTATCTGTTCTGGGCTAGCTTCAATCCCCCTTCTCATTACCATATGCCCCAAAAATTTTCCTGAAGACACCGCAAAATTACATTTAGATGGGTTCAATTTCATGTTGAACGCTTTCAAGATGTCAAATGCCTCAATCAGATCCCTGACATGATTCTCCGCCTTTTTCGGTTTTACCACCATATCGTCAATGTATACTTCCATATTCTTGCCTATTTGCTCTTTGAACATCATGTTCACTAGACGTTGAAATGTAGCCCATGCATTTCTTAAGCCAAATGGCATTGCTTGGTAACAAAAAATACCTCTGTCAGTTACAAATACTGTCTTTTCTGGGTCTGATGGGTCCATTTGTATTTGATTGAAACCACTTGAAGCATCCAAAAAGGTGAGAAGTTCATGTCCAGCAGTCGAATCCACCATGGTGTCGATGTGTGGTAAAGGAAAGGGGTCTTTTGGACATGCCTTGTTTAGATCAGTGTAGTCAACACAAACTCTCCATTTTCTATTCTTTTTTTTGTACAATGACGATGTTAGCAAGCCATTCTGGATAGTCCACCTCCATTATCATCCCAGCTTTCAGCAACCTACTAACTTCTTTATTGATGATTTGATTCCTTTCGTTGCCAAACTTCCTTCTCTTTTGTTGGATTGGAGTGTATTTTGGATCCACGTTCAATTTATGTGTGATGACGTCTGGACTTTCCCTGTAATGTCATCATGCTGCCAAGCGAAGGCTTTAAGTCTGGTTGTGAGGAATTCTACTAGGTTCGATTCAATATGTGGCTGCAGATCTTGTCCAATTAAAAACTTTTTGCCAATTGAAGACAAGTCTACTTCAGTTAATTGTTCAGGTCCTGTTACAGCCACCGTTGGTGTGTCTATCTCTTCGTGTTGTACAGTCGGCTTCGTACATGTCTTATAACATTCTTTTGCTGTGTTTTGGTTCCCCCTTATTTTTTGAACCCCCCATGGTGTTGGAAATTTGAGTACTTGATGAAATGTAGACGGAATGGCTTTGAGGTCATGTATCCATGGTCTCCCAATGTTGATGTTGTATGTAGCTTCCCCGTCAATCACCAAAAACTTTTGCAAAAGATTAAGGCCTTGTGCGTACGTTGGAAGCGATATTTCTCCCATTGTCTTTTTTGTTTCTCCACTGAACCCAACTAGTGTCGTGGGCTTCTTTTTCATGTCATCTTCTGTTAATCCCATTTCTTTCAACGTCTTCAAAATCATGATGTTGGCTGCACTCCCGTTGTCTACTAAGATTCTTTTTATGAAATAGTTTCCAATAGGCATGGATATTACCAAACTGTCATGTTATGGCTCAATTATATATTCCCTGTCAGTGTCGTCAAATTATATGATTGACGTGATGTCATTAATCATGTCAGCTTTGGCTACTCTTATCCCTGATCCTCTTGCTGCTCTTTTCGCTTGAGAATACATGGATGCAGATATTTCTGAGCCTCCTGCAATGAAGTTGATGACTTTATGATGTGGTGGCGGTGGTGGTTGTCGTGGGGGAGTTCTGTCACGTCTAACATGATGTGATTTATGTGATGGAAGAAATTCACTCAAATATCCCCTCCTAGTTAGTGCTTGAATTTCTCTTCTCAATGCCACACAATCAAAGGCCCTGTGACCGTAGTCTCCATGGAAATCACACCATAGCCGTGATTCAGGATTGGCTCTTGGCTTGTTCATTTTAGGAGGCCACTTCACAATATCACCAAGCTTGCTGAACCCACGTACTAGCGTTGATGGTGAAACCGTGAAACCATAGGTGTCATAGGTAGGTGGTAAATTTGGGTCTTTCCTCCAATCCACCTTATCGTTGAGTGCATTGATTTGATAGTCTTCCCTGGTACTTCTTGTGTATGGTTCGTAATCACAACCTCTCATCGTCGGTATCTTTCTGTTGGGATGATAATACTTGTCATCGAATTCTCTCTTGTCTTCCTCTAGACGTACTTGAGCCATTGCTTTTGCCTGAACGTCATCCATCGTCTTACAAGTGTATTTCGTTAATTCATCATAGAGTGGTGAATCCTTTTCCAAACCACATCTAAAGGCCTCAATTGCTGTTGAAACGTCACAATTGGTGATGGTTACCTTCTCCCTATTGAACCTTATGACATAATCCCTCAACGGTTCTCTGTGTTTCTGAACAATTTTGTAAAGATCACTCGTAGTTTTCTCAAATTGCCTACTACTGGCAAATTGCAGGTTGAATGCATCCACTAGATCAGCAAACGACTTGATACTTTCGTTGGGCAGACCCACCAACCATTGTAAGGCCGGTCCCGTCAATGTAAACCAAAACCTTTACACATACATGGTTTCCTGTACTCCTGTGGTATTGGTACTATTAACATTTTTTGTTTTTATTGTGCCACATGCTCTTGGGGGTCGGTTGTGCCATCATACAGTTTCATGCTTGGTACTATGAACCTTTTAGGAATTTCCACCAATGCAATGCTATCCAAAAACGGTGAATCAGCGTAGCTAGTTGGTGTAGCTTTCTCCAAGGGCTTTGGAACTCCAGGTATACGTTGAATCAGATCCCTCACTTCCCTTAATTCTTTCTTCACTGATTCAGGAATGTGTCCATGTGATCGTGACCTTCTATGTCGACGTCTCCTCCTGTGGTGTTCATCATCATATCATTTTCCTCGTCATCTTCGTAATCGTCATGTTCATCTTTGTCTTTTATCACTCTGCCATTTTCGTCCACTATGAGAACGTCTTTGTCTTTAGATTTCTGTGGAAGAGTTGCACGTCAGCTTCGTCCATATTCAATTTTCGTACCACACTTTTCACCTTCCCTTTGGTCGTTGTCTTTGTCTTGACTTCACCGTAGAAAGCCCCTTTTTGAGGCTTTCATTTTCAAATTTCAACGTCTCCATGTCACTTTACAGTTTTTTGATTGCTGCAATCATCTCTCCATTAACATTCACGTCTTCTCCCTGACTAGATGCGTTGCCATATAATTCTGCGTCGGCCATCTTTGATTAACGAAAAGACTATTAACCAATGTCCCTCAGACGACGCCAATCTGTTTTAGTTGATTTTTTGTAGGTTTTTGGTTAAGTCTATAATGTAAAAATGTTCTTGTACTAAGTACTATTGAATAAGTAATAATGCAATAAAGTAAATGACACACAGAGCTTGGTGACGCGGAAAACCCCTAATGGAGGGTAAAAACCGCGGGTATGATTGTGTACCCAGCCTCAATAATGCACTATAAATTTTGCAGTACAATGACTGTGTTTTTTCTTGATGAATGTTACCACATCCTCACAGCTATATAGCACAGTATTCACGTCCAACTTATCAACATCATGTCTTATTATCCCCGTCATGTTACAGTTTTCACGTCACGTATTTGATTCGTACGTCATGTCAATTCCTTTCATGTCAAATTATGATCATGTCTCGACCCATTCATGTCATACGTCATGTCATTACATATTCACGTCATTTGGCATTCATGTCATGCTCCCTTCACGTCTCACTTGCTGCTCATTCCTTAATCAAAATTAGAGGTACAATAGTTTCTTTGCTAGAAACATTAATCCAACGCGCATAGAGATGTGATACAGTCAACAAGAATAATTTACACCCTGAAACGTTCCTAAATCTTTTTCATAACAAAAATGGCTGATTAAAAAGTAATGATATAAGACCAATTCAGGAGATGCAAAAAATCACGCTCAATGAGCCAGATACGCTCAATAATTTAAACATGAGCCGCAAGGGATCAGATACTACAGGTGCTAAGAGAGGATGGGGAATTATTGACAGTTATACTACCAAAGTTGATAAAAGTTGATAAAGTGAAGAACATGATTCTTCAAACTCTAAATGCTGAGTAATTTCATACAATTTACAAAGTAACTCGAAGAATCGACTTATCACGAGCACAACAAATAAACATAATATTTATTTATTAGAGAAAGTGAATATAATAATACTATATATAAAATCATAATTATAATCAAAACAAATATGTAATAATTAATTAAAAAGGTGTAATAAGCGAGTTTTACTACTTTAGTGTTTATAATAATTTAATATCAATATATTACGCTAGAATTGGTAAGGAGTACATGCATGAGTAACATAAATCAAATATATTAAAGTATATTGTTGTAATTTTTGGCATGAATTTAATATATATGAAAAAGAATATTACCGATAAATATGTCACGGGGGCAGAGACATATATCTTTTCTGGAGCATTTACTTTATTGTTTACTACAAGTAATTCATAAACATATAAATTAATAAGTAATAAAACTTTCAAATCATATTGGAATATAAAAAGATTTACTCTATGTATCTCACGGTGAAAACTCATATCAAACTGGGGTAAAAATTTGTGTTCAAATAAAATCATGGTCTATCCAAATCTCAACACACCCAATATCCAAAATCGAACTTGAGTCATGAAACTCAGTTCATTTTCCGAAAATCAAAACATCGAGTATCCAAAATTGAACTTCAGTCATGAAACTCAGTTCAATTTAATTTTATTAGTAAATCGAATTCAAGCAAAAGATAACCCAAAATTTGAACACGAATCAGAAATCAATATGCTGTGTGTATATATATATATATATATATATATATATATATATATATTGTAATTTTCGATTTGAGTTCAAAATTGAATTCACTATATATTGAAAAACTAATAATGAACAAATTCCTTTCAGACTTAAGATAAATACAATTTCGAGAACTAGATTTCAATTACATCTAACCGAAGTAAATGATAACAATATACTATACTGATAATCTCAATAATCTGCATAAGTTCTATACCTATTTATTATTATTTTCGTATTTTAATAAATTAATTTATTGCATTTGTAGGGATTGTGTAAATATTACAGAAAAAGAGAAAAAAGAAAGAAAAAGAACAAGGACAGGCAAAGATGGGAAAAGAAAGAAGAAAAGAAAAAAAGAAAAAGAAAAGGAAATGGGAAACTTAATGGAGAAGATTTGGTGGAAATCAAAGGCTAGGATTATAACAACACACATCCAACATGGATGGCTAAGATTTAACAAAGCCTACCCCAAAACCCTAATCCTATGCTATAAATACCCTCCTTTCCCCTGTAATATTCACCCTAATTCTTAGTACTTTAGTCTAGTTTTTATTTTTGCTCTTTAATTTTCTTTGTAGGAGCATTCTTTTTATTCTTGTAAAGACCTTTTCATTTAATAATATTCAAGCTTTTAAATTTTGTTGCACTCTCTTCTCCTCTTTCATTTCCAACTTTCTAGATCTACTTTCTATATTATGGCTATAAACTTTTGTAAATTCAACAAGGAGGATCAATTAGTCTTTGTACTACCCTTGTGGTTTAAAGAGCCTTTATTTATGTTCTTAATTAAGTGCAAGTAATTTTGAGTTTTAGCCGGTTTGATTTTCATTTTATTGGTGGATTTGATGAGTTAGTATAATTGTTGATTTGTTATTGATGATTTGCTTGATTTCTAGTTACAGACCTAATTTTTATGACTTGTTTGATATGCAGTGTAATAGGTTTCATGTTGGGTAGTGTAGATTTGATTTTGGTATATGCTTAGGGTATGCTAGTATAATGAGTGTGTGAGTTCAAAATTTCATGTTCAATTTGGTAGTGTGAGATTGATCTTTATAATTCTAGATCTAGTTCTTTCAAGTAATCTAGGTTGTGTTTGATTTTTACGGCGTGT
>PHNY01148195.1:11361-21417 GCA_003724115.2 Anethum foeniculum
TATATTGATAAAGTAAATCGTTGCTACAGCTTCAAGAAAATCAATGGTGATTTTCTTGGCTTCTATTCAAGAACTTGTTCTTAAGTTTGCTTACAGAGAAAAAAGGATAAAAAACTCTCAATACAATTTTTCTCTCAATTCACACACCCACCTAAGATGGGATGTGCACACTATATAAGTAATGCATTGTACAACGAATTGTGCTCACCCATTTAAAGTAAGCTGTTATATCCAATACTGAGAAGACACGTTGCCACTTTGATTGGGACCATCTTCATTCTGCTAGTACCTTCCCATATCTTTAGCTATGTGTCTCTTTTTCTTTCTCTCCAAGTTAAGCTGTAAGTTTGACACATGTCCAGGACTATCTCCATGTACAATATGCTTCAATAATTTATTCCCTTAATCACAAAATTATACCTTCATTTGTCTTATTGTGAAATTGTCTAGATGATTATATCGTATATTCTGATATTTCCTAGACATCATTATATGACAACACGACATAGTACAAATTTAAATGATATAATGCACTTCACGATATGACACTTCACTATATAGTGTACTTCGCTATATGTCCACTTCGCATTATACCTTTCTTTGCGATATATCCACTTCACGGTATGGCTGACATCACAATATATCCACTTCAAGGTATAGCTTTACACCACTTCACTATGTAACTCTTCTAGACTTCACTATGTTTGACAGAGAAATTTCTGCAACTTATTTTCTTCAAATAGTCTTGTTTATTCAAACTGCTGCCTGAACAATCTTTGATTGCACTTCTATTAGAATGATTTATTTCTTGACTAATTTTTATAGAAATGTTACATTGAAACTCCTAAGCTCATTATAATCATTGAGCTGTCTAGAAAAGGTTACATAATAGAAGCAACAAGACAAGTACAATAAGAACCTATCACTAATCCTAATGGTAAATTCCATTTGTCCATGTAAAGTGACATTGTCACTTGAGTAGGCTTGTTATGATGGAATAGACATGTCATGTGCCTAACAAATTCCCCAAATTGTGAGTAAGAATCTTAGGCACAATTTCAAGTCTAGTAACAAGCCTACCATACATAAAAGATAAACAATAAAGAACTGTATGAACTTCAAGAACAATGTATTTACTGATTGAATTTAAAAACTTACAAAAGATTACTTTTCCACCATTATCACTCATTGGAGGTTTTAACAAGCAGATATCCAGCATTGATAAAGTCTTTCTTCACTCTAGCCATTTCAATCTCTTCACCAGTCCTTTGACTCTTCTTCTTCTACATCATCTCAATAATTTGAATGATTTTTCTTTTGTTCTTCGTAGTCAAGTCTCTAGGAATCATCACCTAACTTATGTCCTAAGGCCTGGTTCCAGATTGGTAAATCACGGTTTTTGATCTTGAGCATATTTCAGGCAGCCTTTGTGGTTGACTGTTGAGTAGATCGTCATAGAGAGTCTTGTTGTTAACTCCATTCCTTTCAATCAAAGAGAGAACTGCATCAACTTCAGTGTACTTCAGGTTCACCAAAGTGTCATATTGTAGATGCCAAATCAGACTATTGTTGTTTGACACCATGACTACTTCCTTAAGATACACATCATTTACTTTCTTTGGCAGCACTATAAAGAAGCTTACTCTTCTTTTGATTAGTCTGAGGTACTCCTAGTGATCTCTATTGACTTCCTCCTTGAGGGCTTTCAGAAACTTCAGGAATGTTAAATCATGATATTCATTTAACTCAGCTACTTCCTGAAGTTTGGCCTCCGTCATCAGTTTCATAGCTACTGGATTACCATTTCTCTTCACAGGCACTTGACTGATAGGCTTAGGGCTTAACATTATGCCAGGAAAGAAAGTGCTCTGAACAATCATTGATTTTCCTACAGCATCTTTCATTTCCACTTCAGGCAACTTTATTGATTTGACATCATCATTTGCCTTCTTCTTTCTGCTCTTGCCTAACCTTGAATACTTCGGGTCAATAGCCTTCCTTATCTCCCTTCCTCTGCTCTCCTCCTTCTTCTCCTTCACCTTCTCCCCCTTAGGCTTGTTAGTGACTTTTGGAACTTGAGCCTCTACAGGAATATTCAAATGCTTTATTATTTGTGTAAGCATTTAGTACTGAGTGAGTAGAACATCACTAGTAGTTGAAGCAGACACCTCCACCTTCTCATCCACCTTCTCCAACCTTGCCTTTAGATCATCATTCTCCTCCTTTAACTCATGAATTGTCTTATCTAAAGTGAGCATTCTATCATGTAGTTGAGTAGAGGAATAACCAGATAAAGATTGTTTCGTAAGTGCATTCACTTGATCTTCAGACATCTTGGTAAATCAGTCTCCATAACCCTGATTTTGTTTTGGACTCCTTGAGAAGAGGCACTTCAGTTGGTACTTCAGTTGGTAGCATATTCTCATACTGATTCTTCCACATCACTTCAAACTTGGCATTGACATTCATGGTTTGCTTGATTAATTCTGAAAGAATTTTAGTAAATTTGTCACAAGAGGATTTCATCTTGGTAAAATCAGTCTTCATACCCCTGATTTTGTTTTGGATTTTATCTCCTTCTTTTAAGTTGGAAGAGATCTCTGACAGCTACTGTAGGAAATTTGTTTTGACATCTTTAATGTGCTCTAGAGTATATGTCTTCAATGTCTCTACTTCACTCTGTACACCTTTGTCTAAAAGATTCATACATTTGAGATTGAGTTTTGTGGAGTCATTTAATGCCTCATAGATGGTTGTGGCTGAGAGATCACTAGTAAATGACCGAATGGACATCAAATACTCATGTTTGATCTTGATAGGGCATCCTTCATTTCAATATTATAGTCTTCATCCAACCAAGCATATACATTCCCTTCCTCTTCAGCTTCATTGAATATTTTGACTTTTTGAATTTCCATGTCTTTCTTGTGCTCCAAAAGAATAGCCTGATAGTCAGCATTTGGAATGTATAAAGTAGCCAGGTGTTGGATAATTTTAGAGAATTCATCTAACCGATCCTCATAGTCAAAAGACTCGGTCAATTTGATATCAGTAGATGGTCCTACAAACTGTAATGTTGCACAGGGTGCAGCCATTGACTGACAAAGTGAGAGCTAGAGCTAGGCCCCTCTGGAATGGATGAAGATTCCAAACCATGGTGAATAGATTTTTGACTCTGAGAGTCCAGTCCTTGAATGACTGTGAGGTCTACTAATGTCCCCACAGATGTGGGATGAATGACATCAGTAGTCTCATTTACCATTTCTGGCATATCCTTCAAAATATCTTGAATGATAAGTGAAGGTGATTTGGGCTCATCCACAGTATCTCCAGTAAAAACTGGTGAATACACTATGTTTTTGTTGGTTTCATTATAGTATTCCCCAACATGTATCTCCTGACCAAGTAGTTGTGGTTTGTGAGTGGTGAGCACAGTGTTATGCATTGTGTCACTTGAAATTGGATCAACAACATGATGAAATTGTGGTTGATCAATTTATAGAGTTCCAATGACCTAGTCCCCTAGTTGTGAATAAATTTGAGTGTTTGAGATTTCTGGAAGAAAAGTGGGGATAAGAGGTGATTTTGGCAACTCCTTCTGAAAGAGAATAGAAGGAGTTTCAAGTTCCATGTGCTCTCCACTCAAGTGTTCTCCTTGTACAACCCCCTCGGGATTGGTTATCTGAGGTTGTGCAGACTTTGTACATGGTGCAGCGAGGAGACTGCTCTTTTCAATACTTGTGACTTGTTGAGAAGCCACATATAATAATAGGTTTGCCCATTCTATTAAATTCAGGTCTTGTTGGGAGGACAAGGAAGTAGTTTGTGTTTTCGACTTCATTGGTCTGGTGAGAGGTGACTCATGTTTCTCACTTTTTATCCTACATCATCATTTACAGCAACAATGGTTTTTCTCTTCTTTTTACTAACATCAGCCTTTTGAGAGACTCATGCAGTTGGCTCAATAACTGTTTGGTCATTGTTTGACGAAAGAGGCTGGGGAGGGTTAGTGTTGCTTGGGTTAGGCTGATTTTGTACACCTTCAGCCTTAGCAACACTTGCCACACTAAGTTTGTGAAATGTTAGCTGTGCAAGTGGATAACTTTTGAACATATCACTCATATTAGGTGTTATGCACAAAGGTACATCCACTTGATTCCTAGTTTCCAATGTCCCAATTAGAATTTTGAACATGGAATTAGGATAAGCCAGTCTTGATATATCTATTTTAGCATTAGTAGCTAATTTATCAATTTTATAATTTAAAATAGACTGAATAAATCTAGGAAAGAAGATTTCAGAACCGTACCTCTTGGAGATTTTTCCAATCTTTGACTGAGCTACTTCATTATGATTGCTCCTACATTGATCTTCAAGTTGTAGGCCAAGGCATGTACCTAATGTAAAATAAACTTCTAAAATAAGAGAAAGTTTAACCAAACTACCATCAAATATATCCCATTTTACTTATTAGTGTTTACTAGCTTAAAACCCGTGCGATGCACGGATTTTTTTTAATATTATATGATTTTTAAAATTTAATTCGAATTGAAAATTTTAAAACGTGAAATTTGTTGGTCTAAAATTTTATAATATGATTTAAAAATAATTATATAAAAATATAGGAATATAATATATGTACTTGATATTTGTAGAAAATGAGATATTTTAGTTAGAGAATAAAAAAACATAATGCGTTTTTGTTGGAAAGAGTAATTGGTTAGTTATTAGAAATTACAATATTATTATTTTATTTTATTTAATAGAATTATTCATGCTACTTTCGAAAAAAGAGTAGAATTTTGTTAGAAAAAATAGAAAAGGCAGTGTGTTTTTGCTAAAAAAGATAATTGGAGAGTTATTAGTAATTATAATATTATAATATTATTTGTTAAATATAATTGTCCGTGATATTTTTTGAAAATGAGGTTTTTAATTAGTAAATATACAAAAGGCAACGTGTTTTAGTGGGAAAAGGTAATTCGTTAGTTATTAGTAACTACAATATTATTACATTAAAATAGTCAAAAACCAAAATTTTTAATATTAAGGCTTTAATATAATAGTATAGAAAGTGATTGAAAAATATAACTTATGGTATTTGGCAGTGTATTAATGATTG
Organism: Anethum foeniculum; assembly: GCA_003724115.2. Lineage (NCBI taxonomy): Eukaryota > Viridiplantae > Streptophyta > Magnoliopsida > Apiales > Apiaceae > Anethum > Anethum foeniculum. Next base: position 16,484 of record PHNY01148195.1, read on the forward strand.
GAAGATATAATATAATTAGTATTTTCAAGTGTTTACGGTAAGGTAATATTATTTAATTAAAATATCTTAATTAGAAAAAATACAATATTTATGATTGAAAGATACACTCTAAATGGTATTTAATGTGTACTTATAAAAGATAATATTTTTTAACTAAAAGGTTAAAAAGACAATCGGCTAGTTACTATTTATTAATTATAATAAATGGCCGAAAACTGAAAATCGTTGAACCAAAACTTTTAATGTTTCGTCTATTATGTAATAGTATAGATTAATTTATACCACGTGCGATGCACGAGTTCCCATTAATATTTATATATATTTATTTATATTATATATAATTTTAGTGAAATTATAATCTAAATAAATAAATTATTAAAATTATAATAATATAATTTAAACTTAAATTTAAATATGTAATTTTCAGTTAATATCAAATGTGTTAGGTACACGACATGTTTATACCATCATAACAAGTCTACTCAAGCAGTAATGTCTCTTTACAGAAACAAATGGAGTATTCCATTTGAACTAGTGATAGGTTTCAATGTACTTGTCTTGTATATTTTTCTAGATGGCTTTTATGTCTAAATGAGCTTAGAGGTTTCCATGCAATAGTCTTGTATAGAATAAGTGCAATGAAGTTTGTTCAAGCAGCATGTTGTAGAGAAGACTATTGAAATATAATAAAGTGCAGAAATATCTTTAAGTCATATGTCATGAAGTCTAGAAGAACTATACCGTGAACTAACAAGGCTATATTATAAAGTGAATGATATTGTGAAGTCATCAATATCGTCAAGCCAAGTAAAGCTATACCGTGAAGTCTTATATAGCAAAGTCACATATCGTGAAGTCAATGTCCAATACCGTTAAGTGCTATATCGAGAAGTCACATGTTCTAAAATATCCATACAACATACTTGCACTATGTCAATAAGAAGGATGATAAAGTAGCTCAGAGTTTGCGATATCTTGACTCAGTTGGTTCATAACAAGCCAAAAGAAGGTACAATTTCCAGAAAAGAAAAAACAGATCACTGCAGCACATTGTACATGGAGGTGGTCCATGAACATGTGTCAAGTCTACGGTTACAACTTGGAGAGGAAGAAAAGGGAACACACAACTAAAGATAAAGAAAAAAATCAAGATCATGGCGGTCCTGCAAAAAGTTGCATCGTGTCTCATGCACAGTACGGGATTTCCAGCTGTTGAATGGAGTGGGCACTAGTTTTATAATTATATTATTTATAATGTGCTTATTCTAAGTCTTTAGTGTGTAGGAGATTGAGGATTCAAAATGAAATATCTTTACTCTCTTTCCGAGCCAAACTCAAGAAGTAGTTCTTGAGAAGTAGTCAAGAAAAACACCATCGTTTTTCTTGGGACTGTAGCAATAATTTCTTTATATCTTATATAAAGTGAATTGATTAAATATTGTATGTCGTGCCTTTTATGTTTTAATCTCTGTCACATATAATATTTACTTATCATTGTCGAGTTGGAGTTTCAAAAACAAAACGCAAGTATAAGTTTTTGAAAATATCTAACTAGTCATTCACCCCCCCCCCCTTCTGCCTAGTTACTTGAGAGTCTTGTGCCCCAACAAAATGGTATAAAATAGTATATGATTGATGATATTTGAAGTATTAACCTTATTTCCTGGGAAAAAAGCTATTAACCTTATTTCTATTTTTATAAATAATAAAATAAATATTTGTTGTTGGCGGTATTCGAACATGAAAAATTATTTGTATATTTTTTTTAATAACGATAATATAAATGTTTGTTGCTGGCAGATTTGAACCTTAAAACTTAAGTAGTGTATTCTTTAATATTTAGATAAAGGTTCTGATTATTTAATTAAAAAGATCTAACAATCGTGATAGAAAGGGATAACCAAACCAAAAGATGAGAATGAACTAAATTATATCCCATTCCAATTATTATAGTTTATGATATGTTTAATAAAGACATGTTTGTGTTTTTTTTTTGCAGTGCATTGTTATAATAATTTAGTTATCATATTCAAAACTATAAATTGGTAAAAGATAATACTAAAATATATAATATTCCTAAGCTAAAGGACGGTTAAGAGCATCTTCAGGGGATATCTAAAATGATTAACTAAAATAATATAGAATAATGGTTAGCTATACCGTAACGTACTGTATTCTATGTTGTTAGCTATAATACTTAGTTATATTTTAAAAACATTATTTTATTATTATTATTATTATTTTAAAATAGGAGCATGAAGTATACATTTGCAGCTGGAGAGAAGGAAAGACAGAGAGAAAGAAGCGGAAAATGAGCTGAATGGGTTTTAGAGGATAGCTATATTTGCTTCATGGTTCAACAAATTTAGAAGATCAAAACTGAATATTTATAATTATACTTAACAGGAGTTCGTGGCTAAAGTGGCCACGATAGCTATATTTATTTACGTAGACCATATAACTAAAAGGTCCTATGGGTTAGAGTTGCTCTTAACCAAACTACCATTTAATATACCCAATTTTATTTATTAAAGTTTAATAAAGGCATGTGCTTTTTTGCAGTGTATTGTTCTAATAATTTAGTTATCATATTTGAAACTATAAATTGGTTAAAATAATATCAAGCGTAAAATAAACTCCATTATTAGGTTGAACCAAATTACAACCAAATTTTCCATTTTCTTATCAAAGTTTAGCATAGATACAATCGACCATCCTCTAACACGTAATTATATAGGATATATTTAGGACAAATTTTTGGGTACCTGAAATTTTCTCCAAACAAGATAGATGGGGTGACATATTAAATCTACCATTGATTTGATTTATATCCCATGGCCTAGATCTAAAAGAAAAATACTAATAAATATACTTGTTTTAAACTAAAAGGGCAGTATATTAATACAAAATGAAGTACGTATAAATAAAAAATTATTACCATTTAGAGAAAGATTTAATGAGATATAATTATTTGTAACCTCCAAACTTTTCATCTTTCAGTTAACAATCATAGTAAGATAATTGATTTGTTTTTCATTCAAAAAAATCTTTCCATGTTGAGTAAAACATCCATAATTGTTGTACCATATATATCTTTTTGTTAAAATTAGAGTACAATATAGTACAATATAAACGGGAAAATAAAAGATTTGGTAAATATTTTTGCAAGTATATCATAGGAAGAAAATTTTAAAAAGGGTTTTTTTTCTAATATGCCACATTTTAAAAAGTGGTTTACAAATATGTCCCACTTCTAGTCATAATTATAAATATATCCTAAATTCTAATATTTTCCTAATTTAAATGTAACAATGGTTAATTTTACTACTACACATCTTTAATACACATTTTTAATGCTCTTTTTCATCCCTATCTTTTAAAATTTATTAATATTTTTCTATATATATAAATCATGAATATGTTAATAAGCAAAACTAAGTCCGAATAATCTTAAAATTTGATGAAAGAGCATAAGACAAAAAGCATACCAGAGAAATAAAACACATACTAAAACAAATAAACTAACTGTATACATACCAAAAATAAATATATAAACTAAAACAAATATCAAATAAATACCGGTAAAATAACATAATTTAGATCATTAAAATATTTTTTAACCTAATTTTTACTAAACTTAGGAAAGTACTTAAGAGTATTTAATCTCATTTTACAAATATTTGGTGACACGACAAATTTACTTTATTAAATTATTAAATTATAAAGAAACACATAAAAGAATCCATGTAAACACATGCACAAATATCAAATAAAATTTTAAATTTTTTGAAATATATCCCAACATAATATAATTTTTTTTAAAAATATCATCACAACTAGTATTTTGTAAAAAGTACGGTAAATATGATTATATAAAACTTATGTGAAAAATTTAAGATGTCATCAAAAGTAACAAATGTTTGTTATTTTAGATAATTTAATATATTCTTAATAGAACACTTTAGTGAATCTCGCTAGATTCTCTCAAGTGTTTTTAATACAAAATTCTCTCAAGTGTTTTTCTTATTTATTTATTAGTACAAGATTCTCTTAAGTGTTTATTTGGTAAATATTTTGAATACAAGAGTCTCTTAAGTGTTTTTTATTTTTTAATACAAGATTCTCTTAAATGTTTTTAATATATATTATAATTTGTTTCAAACTTAATAGAACACTTTAGTGAATCTCGCCTAATATAAGACTTTCTCAAGTGTTTTTAATAAAAGATTCTTTTAAATATTTTTTTTGTATATATTCAAGATTCTAATGCTTGTTTGAAACTATATATTATAATTTTTGTACGACTTTATAATAGTGAAAATTGGTAATATTTTAAGTTTATATTAAATTCACTTATGTGCTTTACATACATCTTATGTATCTTATATTAAATTCGTAATAAAATTTATATTAAGATTAAATTAGTAATTCTTGGTTAATATTTGTTTTATGATATTTCTATTATGTGGTTTAAAACGAATTTTCTCAATTATCATAACACATCCAAAAAATCGTTGATTTTAAATTTTATAAATTAATACTTAAAAATGTGGTGTGTTGTATATGTTCTTTAAGGTGTTTTATACAATATAAAAAACCAAAAACCAAACCAAACATACTTAGTAGGGATGGCAAACGGGTCGGTTGAAACGGGTTTGGCAAAAACCAAACCCGAACCCGAATTTTTTCCACCGACCAGAACACGAACCCGATTAAACCCGATTCGTTAAACCCGAAACCCAAAAAATTCAAAAAATCCCAACTTGAAAAACCCGAACCCGATAGAAACATTATAAATTAATACATACATATATATATAATATTACTTATAAAATTATAAATAGAATATTATTGTAATTATAATATAATTAACATTATATATTATAAATATATGACTATTAAAATTGCACTATAATTAACATTATATATATATA
>PHNY01148198.1:329-13116 GCA_003724115.2 Anethum foeniculum
TAATACATAGCCGCTGGAAGTTATTGTGTTCAAGTGCTTTGGATTAGAAATCAGCTAATGGACTATGGCCTAGTGTTACACAAAATTCCTATTATGTGTGACAATACTAGTGTTGTATCTATAGTGGCTAATCCAGTTAATCATTCTAGAACAAAGCAAATTGATGTAAGGTATCATTTCATCATGGAACATGCTGCAAATGGTACCATTGAGCTTATTTTTGTTCCAACAGAGAAACAGTTAGCTGATATTTTTACTAAACCTTTGAATGAAGCAACTTTTACTAGACTTGTGAGTGAAATTGGAATGCTTAATTCTTCATCCTAAGGCAGGAACTCAGCTAATGTGTTGCAGCAAATTAATTTCTAATAAATCAACACTTATTTGATTTAATTGGAAATTAACTGAAATATGAATTATAAATATTTTAGATATCTCTGCATATTTATTTTTCAAAAATTCAAAATCAACCTGGAATTTTTCAAATTCTAAGTAAACTGCTCAGTTGTTAATTTTCATCATAAATATGTAAAATTAGCACAAGGCAGAATAACAGTACCAAAATTTTTTTCCCAAAAAACGTTTCGCAATAATTTCTTTCCAGACAAATTTTTCCTCAAATTTTATTTCAAGAACTTTTTTTTCAAAAAAAAATATCGAGAATCTTTTTCATTCCATTCCCTCTAAAAAAATATGGCAAGTGAACGTAGGAATGGAATATTAATTCCATTATTTCACATATTCGATTCCAGCCTCATTTCATTCATGTGAAGTGAACGCAACCTGAAACTTTTGTTCTTAGTGGTACAGTACGTGCTATATTTACTTAATTACAATGACTTAATGATTTATGTTATTTTTACTTTATTATTTTTATGACCTATTTATTTGAAATGTATATTAATTCTAATTAGTATATAAATCAATTACCTTTTTCAACTAAAACACGTTATATTTTTATGTTTCCCAACTAAAACACCCATTTTTTTTAAAACTATCATGAAAAATTCTATTTAATAAAAAATATTATAATTACTAATAATTCTTATTTTAATTTTAATTAGTATATAAACCAATTATCTTCTTCAACTAAAGCACGTTACCTTTTTTATTTTTTCCAACTAAAATACCTCGTTTTTCAAAATTATTATGGACAATTCTATTTTAAAAAAAATATATGATATAATAATTACTAATAACTAACCAATTAACTTTTTCAGCTAAAACACATTACTTTTTCAATTTTAAATATCAAATTTATTATTTTTCGAAGTAACACGGGTAACTTTATTTAACTTTAGTTAAAATTAAATTAAAAAATCATTTAACATTAAAAAAAATATGTGCATCGAAGGTAGTCATTATTTAATTATGTACTTAATAATATTTTACGACTTCTGAATCTTCAACAATATTATTTTCCTTTTTTCCTTAAAATATATGTCTATGCAAAAAAGTATAATAAAATAATTAAAATTTTTAAAAATTACTTGATTTTATAAACTTCACAGTAAATATATAAGTGAATGAGACACCAAAATTTTTAAAAACAGGTCCACATATATTATTAGTTTATTTAAGTTATAGAGAGGAAGGTGGTCAAGCAATAGAGGATGAGCAACAGTTGGGTAACGATCAATTGGGTATTGGTTTTAATGCAAGGTTGTGTGTTGTAGCGCGTTTCATCTCAGATGGACATGTAGATTTCCCTGCAATGCAATAAACACTCGTTGTATTATAGAAGCCAGGTATGTGAGTTTATATAAAAGAACTGGAGGCTAATTTATTTCTCTTTCAATTCTATCATAAAGTTAATGTGGAAAGAGTTATGGAAAGGTGCCCATGGTATTTTAATAGGAGAGCTCTGATTATGTCACGACTAAAAGAGGGGGAAATTCCTAAATGTGTTGAGCTTAACACTTTGGACCTGTGGATACAGATTCATGATTTAAACTCTAGTTTTATGTTGAATCATGTCATACCAACTTTGTGGGTGTGCGGAGGGAGTATATCATGTTAGAGTTAATGTAGATTTATCAAAGCCACTTAAGAGACGTATGAAATTCAGGAAATCTGGAGATGTATGGTTCTGGATCACTTTCAAGTATGAGAATGTCCCTACATTCTGTTTCATTAGCGGGATGATAGGTCATTCAGATAAATTTTGTAGTCAATTATTTGTCACTTCAGAGCATGAAATTGTGAGACCATATGGAGTTTAGATGTGTACTCCTTTCAAAAAGCAGGTAAAACCAATTGGTGTTAAGTGGCTTCGTAATGGAAATGATGGAGATACTCGAAGCTCAAAGGCGAGTAGTTGCAGAACATGGTGGATAGGGTGACAATGGAGATCCACAGTTTACTCCATCAAAATGGGGAACAGTTAGACAAGGAGAAAATTATGGAGACGATGTTTTTAAAATTTCAAAAAAAGGCGGGCCATTAGTGGAGAAGCGTAGAGATTAATTCGGGTTCGTCATTTAAGGGTATGGATGTAGATAAGGGATTTACAGTTATAGAAACCAAGAAGCATAGAAATAATAATTGGCTGGGCTTTGTTGAACAACTGGACCATCATAATAAGGTTATAATGGAATTAGAAGGGGATGAAAATATGGTTATAGAAAAAGAAGGTAACATCACAGTTCCAAATAACGTACCAGAGGCGAGTACTCGAGAGAGTGCTCGCCTAGAACAATGAGTGTCATAAGCTGGAATTACCATGAATTTGGGACCCCAAGGGCTTTTCAATTAAAGGAGATTACTCTCCAAAAGAAACCCAATTACATATTTTTGTGTGAGATTTTATGCAAGAAGGAAACAGTAGAGCGTGTCAGAGTTTCGTTACGTTTGATGGTATGATCTGGTAGAATCTTAGGGGCATAGTGGAGGTTTGGCCTTTCTATGGAAGCATATTGAGGAAATGGTGTTAAGCTCTTACAGTATGAATCACATTGATGTGTTAATTAAAAGAAAGGAAGGGATGCAGTTTAGATTAAGTGGCATATATGGTGAACCAAATAGATTGAAAAGATTGGAAACATGGAATCTTATTCGTAGTTTGGCTGAAAATAACTCCTTCACTTGGTGTATGATAGGCGACATGAATAACGTGTTGTCGCAAAATGATAAAATGGGCTGGAGACCACATCATCAGTGGCTTATTCAAGGTTTTTGAGAATTTTCAAATGCTTGCAGTTTGATTGACATGAATCTAGTGGGACACCAATTCAAGTGGGAGAGAGGTTTCGGTACAGATAATTGTATAGAAGTGTGATTAGACATGATTTTTGTTACTCCAGATTTTCTAGACATGTTCCCAGAAGCCAGGCTTGTTAATTTGGAGGTTATAACCTTATATCACTGTTCTTTGTTGCTGGAATTAGTTAAACTTCAGTATGTGCATCAAACAAAAGCTTTTCAATTTGGAAAGGCTTGGATCAGAAAGCCAATATGTCAGCAGTTAGTTCAAGGTGTTTGAGATATGGATCCAAACCTTTCTCCTTATGAGAAGTTAACTGAATGCGCTAATGTTTTATTAGTATGGGGTCAAAAAGTGTCAGAGAGCTTTAAAAAGAGGATTAATCAAAACAAAAAGATTCCAAAGCATTTGAAAGGCAGACGTATGAAAGCTCTATTAAAATAGTTCAAGAAGAGAAAAATAAGCTTTTTGAGAATAGACAGCTGCTACAAGAAAGGGATCAAAATCTGAAATATTTTAATGCTGCTACAAAGAATAGACAAAAGGTAAATCAGATTATCTCTCTTCAAGACAATACAGGTGCCAATATCGAATGGGGTTCAAATTTGGAAGATGTTATGATTTGAAGAGCTATTTAATGCTTCAGATACGTAGTGGGAGTCTGTCACCAAGTGTATGTCAAGCAAAATCATAAGGGAATAAAATGAGGAAATGTTAGCAAATGTTGAAGAAAATGAGGTAAAAAAAAAACTCTATTCAACATGCATCCAGATAAATTCCCAGGGCCAGATGGCATGAGCCCGAAATTTTATCAAAAATTCTGGAAAATTTTGGGGAAAGACGTGGTTCTGGAGGTCAACCGTTTTTTCGAAATAGGCACCCTTGCCAGTCAGCTACAAAGCACTAATATAGTGCTTATCCCTAAGAAAAAGAGCCCGAGATTGATGACATACTTGCATCCAATTTTTTTGTGTAACGTAGTTTATAAAATCATCTCTAAGTTCTTGCGAACAGGGTGAAGAAGGTCCTTGATTTAATAATTTCTGACATGCAAAGCGCTTTCATTCTGGGACGGCTGATCATAGATAACATTATGGTGGCTTATGAGGTCATGCATTATATGAAAAGGAAAACCAGAGGGAAAGAAGGATGGATGGCATTAAAGCTCGACATGAGCAAGGCCTATGATCGTGTTGAATGGGGTTTTCTTGATGCTGTGCTTTGAAACCATGCTGAGTCTTGAATTTCGTTGGACCAGATACGAAATCCTGGGATTTGATCACAAGTTGGTAGAGCTGTTTATGACTTTTATTACTTCTGTATGTTATCAAATAACACACGCTGGTAGATATTTTCGTTCAACAGTGCCTAAGAGAGGTATTCGACAGGGAGATCCTCTCTCATCTTTTTTTTTTTGATATGTATGGAGGGTTTCACTGCGTTGATAAAAGATTTTGAAAATAAAAAGAAGATTCAAGGAATATGAGTTGCTCGTAGTGCTCCTCATATTTATCATATCTTTTTTACAGATGGCTCTTACATTTTTTGTAAAGCCAGCAGAGCAAATGCGGAGCATACGGTAACTTTGTTGTCGAGTTTTGAGAAAGCTTCTGGCCAACAAATTAATGCTGATAAATCCTCTGTCGTCTCCAGCAAAAATACTTCTGCAGTATTAAAAGTGGAGGTCTGTCAATATCTAAGATTTCAAGAAGCAAGTGATCACAGCCTTTATCTTGGTCTTCCTAATATGATAGGAAGGAATAAGCGAGCAATTTTTGGTTTTCTGAAAGAGAAGCTTCAGGAGCGTATTCAAGGGTGGGACAAGAAAATGCTCTCTAAAGGTGGACAAGAAATTTTGTTGAAAAAAGTAGCTCAAGCTTTACCCAACTATGCAATGTTAGTGTTCTTATTTTCAGCTAAGTTAGGTAAAGAAATCGAGCTTTTGATGTGTAAATTTTGGTGGAGCACGAATTTAGAAAAAGACAGGTGTATTTATTGGAAAAGTTGGGACAGTATGGCTATGAAGAAATCTTTAGGTGGAATGGGTTTTAGAAGTCTTACAGATTTTAATGTTTTCCTTCTACGAAACCAGGGTCGGAGGTTACTTATATTTTCAGATAAGCTAATGAGTAAGGTATACAAAGCAAGATATTTTCCAAAGGGTACATATTAAATGCGAAAATTGGCACCAACCCAAGTTTCATTTGGAGAAGTTTTTTGGAGGCTCAGTCGTTGGTAAAGCAGGGTTTGGGTTGTCGAGTTGGAAATGGAAAGCATATCAACATTTTAGAAGATCCTTGGCTTCCCTCTGTGCAAATTCATTATGTTCAGACTAATAATGAGGCCTTGTCGAATCAAAAGGTCAAATAGATGATGGATATTAGTGCAGACGCCTAGGATACGGATTTGGTGATGGACATATTTGATGAGAGGGATGCTAATATGATTCTGTCAATTCCTGTAACCATCGAAGTTAGTGATACTTGGTACTGGTGTAGAGAAAAAATGGGAAGTTATTCGGTCAAGAGTGCATATCACCTCCTGCAAGAGAGTAAATTACTCAATCACTCTGCTAATAATTCTAGATTCTGGAGATGTTTATGGAATTTGAAAGCTTAATAAATGAAAGAACATTTGAGCTCAAGATGGAGATTAAAATCAAGAAGATAAGAGAAAACTGTATTTTACATATTGAAGAACAAGAATGAAATGTTTACAAAATTTAATCTCTGAGAAATGAGCTCCTAATCTTGCTATATAGACCTGGTAGTACAGATGCTTCTAGAGCATTTTGTAACAACTTTTCTAACTAACTTTCCTCTCTTTTTCTATTTTGATATGTTGACTTCTTGACTTTGACCACCATAATCTTGACTTTTATGTATATTAACATCCCCCCTCAAGATTGTGGGTTGAAATAGATTGCAGACCCCAAGCTTGGATAACAGAAATTGCAGAGAAATGGATGATAAAGACTTTGTAAACAAGTCAGCCGGCTGAGAAGCAGAGCCTAAATGAGCAGTCTTAATCACACCTTGTTGAAGCTTAGCACGAATGAGATGACAATCAATCTCAATATGTTTTATACGCTCATGAAAAATTGGATTAGAGGCAATGTAGAGAGCTGACTTATTATCACAAAATAGAGTAACATGTGTGAGGTTCTTACAGCCAAGTTCTGAAAACAATTGCAGAAGCCACTGAATCTCATAACAAACATCAGCCATTGCTCTATACTCAGCTTCAGCTGAAGATCTAGAGACTTTAGGCTGTTTCTTAGCTTTCCAAGAAATTAAAGAGTTGCCTATAGTAACACAATAGCTTGTTAAAGATTGTCTAGATTGAGGACAAGACCCCCAGTCAGCATCAGAATAAGCAACAAGTTGTAAAGGACTTGAAGCTGAGAGGAGTATTCCTTGTCCTAAAGTGGACTTAAGATATCGAACCACTTTATATGCAGCCTGTAAATGACAGTCTCGAGGAGATGCCAGAAACTGAGACAAGATATGAACAGAGTAACTAATATCAGGTCGAGTGATAGTTAAATAGATCAATCTCCCAACCAATTGTCTATATATGGTGATATTGTTCAAGAAAGGAGAAGTCTCATCTGATAGAAGAGTATGATGCTGCTCCATAAGAATTAAAGAAGATTTGGCATCCAGAAAGCCAAGTTGAGTTATCAAATCCAAAGTATATTTCCTTTGATTCAAATAAATCCCAGAGATGGATCTAGCAGCCTCAATGCCTAGAAAGTACTTCAAAGAACCTAAATCTTTGATTTTAAAATGTTCAGCCAGATAAGCTTTAACAGAAGTGATTAAGTCTTGATCATTCCCTGTGATCAAGATGTCATCCACATAAACCAATATAGCCAGAAAAGAGTCACCTTTGGATAAGAGAAATAAACTTGAGTCTGAAAAAGCTTGACAAAATCCATAGGCCAAGAGTACAGAGCAGAATTTGAGAAACCATTCTCTGGGAGCCTGCTTTAAACCATACAAAGACTTGAGCAGTTTACAGACCAGATTTGCAGTGGATTTGAGTGAATCAGGAACAGCATATCCAGGTGGAATAGCCATATAGACTTCTTCACTTAATTCACCATGAAGAAAGGCATTTGTCACATCCATCTGTGTGACAGGCCAATCATGAATTGAAGCAAGAGCAAGCAACACTCTAACAGTTGTCATTTTTGCCACTGGGGCAAACGTTTCAAAGTAATCAAGACCTTCAGTCTGAATAAAGCCTTTGGCTACAAGACGGGCTTTGTATCTGTCTACAGTTCCATCAGGCTTATACTTGACCTTATACGCCATTTACAACCAACTACTTTTCTGTTAGGTGGAAGAGAAACCAAAGACCATGTCTTGTTAGCTTCTAAAGCTGTCAATTCAGTAGTCATGGCTTCACACCATTCAATAGACTGACAAGCCTGTTTATAAGTCTGTGGTTCAACAATGTGATCAACATTGGCAATAAAGTGTTGATATTGAGCACTAAAAACATCATAGGTCAAATTGCACATATGACTAGGAAGACCAGTATAGTCTCTAAGCTTAGTTGGTATAACCTTGTTTCTGTGAGGTCTGATATTGATTTCTGTAGGTGTATTGACTGCTGCTGTAGAAGATGCAGTAGTAACAGGAATAGGCATTGAATCAGTATTAATAGTTGAGATATCAGAATTAGTAGTGTAAGGAGGAACAAAAAGAGTTAGAGGATCATCAAGAATGACTTCAGCTGAAGGAAAAAGAGTTTGAGGAATATATGAAGACACAGGTATTGAAGCAAAAGGAAATTCATGTTCAACAAAATGAACATCTCTGGCAGTAAAAACCTTCCTAGTATCAAGACTGAGTACTCTATATCCTTTTTGACCAAATGGATAGCCTAAGAAAACACACCTAAGTGCTCTATCACTGAACTTATCCTTATGTGGAGACAAGTTTGACACATAACAGAGTGAACCAAAGACTTTGATAATAGAAAATTCAGGTTTTTGTTTGAACAAAACTTCATAAGGAGTTAAACCATGAAGAAGTTGAGTAGGTGTTCTGTTTAGCAAATATGTAGCTGTCAACAGACAATCACCCCAGAAATGTATTGGAAGATTAGCTTGTTTTCGGAGAGCTCTAGCAGTATTCAGCAGTGTTTTGTGTTTTCTCTCCACAACTCCATTCTGTTGTGGAGAATAAGGACAACTAGATTGATGTACAATACCAAGATTGGACAATTCATTATGAAGATTTTTATTCATGAATTCAGTCCCATTATCAGACCTAATGACTTGCACTGATGTATGAAACTGAGTATTAACATAATTCAAGATAGAGATCAATAAACTAGTGACTTGACCTTTATCAGAAAACAAGTAAGTCCAGGTGGCTCTGGATTTAGATTCAACAATTGTCAGAAAATAAACACAATGACCATGAGTCTTGACTTTATAAGGACCCCATACATCTGTATGAATCAATTCAAACAATTCAGTACTTTGACTTTGACTTTCAGGAAAAGAAATTCTAGTCTGTTTAGCTAAATGACAAGTATCACAATTGGATAAGTCCTCAACAACAGAAAACAAACCAGTAGGCAACAGTAATTTCATAGAGCTAGCAGAAGGGTGACCTAGTCTAGAATGCCACAGTTGAAAAACAGAAGGAGTAATTGAGGTATTGTTACAAGCAGTAGAGAACAAGACAGAATTCTCTTGAGGTGAATCACTGTCCTGATGTAAGAGATAAAGTCCTCCCTGAGCCCTACCAATCTCTTTGACCTTCTTCAATGAAGGATCCTGAATGAAGCATGATTGATTATCAAAAATAATCAGGCAATTAGTATCTTTAACCAATTTAGGAATTGACAACAAGTTGTAACTGAAGGAAGGAACACAGAGGACTTTTTCAAGAACAATACCCTGGTGAAGAGTCATATTACCACAATGTGTCACTACTGCCTTATTACCATTAGGTAAGTTGAGAACAGTATCAACTGATGTTATATTTGTAAGTAGCTCAGAAAATGGAGTTATGTGATCAGTTGCACCAGAATCAAGAATCCAGACCTTTGATTCTGGTGGCTGATGATGAAAACTAGTACAAGCAAAATGTTGAGAGATACCTGCAGTGTGCACAGTATTTGCAGAACTCCAGGTAGTTGATGGATTAGTAACACCAGATGTACCACTCCTCTCTTTAAATCCAGCCTGAAACAGTTGCATTATCTGTTTGCATTGTTCATCAGAAAACTCATTTATACTCTTAGAAACACCACTGGTAGAAGAAACATTCTTAGTGGAAGCAGATGTATCAATAACTGAATTGGCTTGACTGGATCTATTTTGACCTTTTGGTTTAGGCTTAGGTTTGCCATACATTTTGTGCCATTCAGGATAACCATGGAGACAGAAACATTTATCTCTACTATGACCTGATTGTTGACATAAATCACAGATCAAATTTGCAGATTCAGATTTCTTGAAAGATGGTTTAGCACTTTTATTTCCATACTCATTATATTGTTTTACTGCCATAGCAGAGATTTCTGTCACATTATAACCAGAAGATTTCTCTCTCTGATGCTCTTCTTGAAGTAAAATACCAAAAGCTTCACTTAGAGATGGAGGTGGAGACATCATCAATATATGTCCTCTAGTAACTGTTAAGTGCTCACTGAGTCCCATCAAGAATTGAGATAAGACAATTGTCTTGACAAAATTGTTCAGATTAGTATTAATCTGACATGTGCACTTTGTGCAGGTGCATTTAGGCATCATCGACAAAGATTCAAGTTCATCATTCAAAGCTCTGAATTTAGTGAAATATGCATAAATAGACATATTGCCTTGAGTCAAATAAGCTATTTCTTTACGCAAATTGAACAACTTAGGAATATTCGTATGAGCAAAACGAGTTGCGAGATCATTCCAAATATCACAAGCAGAGTTCATATACATGATACTTTGACGAATCTTTGGTGAGACAGTATTCAAGATTCATGAGATGATGATATCATTACATCGAGTCCAGTACATAAGCAGATTAGAATTAGATGCAGGTTTGATAAGTGATCCATCAATAAACCCTAGTTTGAGTTTAGAAGACAAAGCTATACGCATTGATCGACTCCATTGACTATAATTGTGATCTGAGAGAGTCACAGTAACTAAGATCATACCTGGATGATCAGATGCTGATAAGAAATATAAATGATTGCAATCGATGATTGTTCTAATAGATCCTGTATTAGTTGAAGTTGTAGCAGCGGATGAGTATGAAATCGCCATTGATGAACAATTCAATCAGTACACAAGTTCTGATAAATGAAAGCTTGAAACAAATCACAAAACAGAGAAGCAAGAATCACAAATGACAATTTTAGTAGAAAAATCACTTCAGATCGGTTCACAAAGCTCTGATACCATGAAAGCTTGATAAATGAAAGAACATTTGAGCTCAAGATGGAGATTAAAATCAAGAAGATAAGCGAAAACTATATTTTACATATTGAAGAACAAGAATGAAATGTTTACAAAACTTAATCTCTGAGAAATGAGCTCCTAATCTTGCTATATAGACCTGATAGTACAGATGCTTCTAGAGCATTTTGTAACAACTTTTCTAACTAACTTTCCCTCTCCTTTTCTATTTTGATATGTTGACTTCTTGACTTTGACCACCATAATCTTGACTTTTATGTATATTAACAGAATCTTAAAATTCCACCCGAAGTGAAGAATTTCTTGTGGAGAGCATGTTCATATTGTCTACCAATGAAGGATTTACTACGTGTGAAGAGAATTCCAGTCAACAAGTTTTGTCCATTGTGAAATGAAGCTTCTGAAACAA
Source organism: Anethum foeniculum (assembly GCA_003724115.2). Classification (NCBI taxonomy): domain Eukaryota; kingdom Viridiplantae; phylum Streptophyta; class Magnoliopsida; order Apiales; family Apiaceae; genus Anethum; species Anethum foeniculum. The sequence goes on from PHNY01148198.1 coordinate 11,382, forward strand.
TTATGTACATTTTAGTGACTTGTCCTTATGCAAACATATGTCTGACCAAGCTCGATATTCCTCTAATCACAGGCGATTTCTCTTATTTTCTTAACTGGTTACAGCTTGTTTATCAACAGATAAGCAAAACTCAATGTACACACCGGACAACCGTCCATTCAGATTTATAAGACAGTCATGATGTGTTGGATGGTATGGAAGGGTCATAATGATCTACTACCTCCGTCCCACCCATTTCTTTATAGTTTTTTTCAATGCTTGGCACGTATTTTAAGGCTACTATAAAATATAGTTCCATAATTTATTTTTAAAATTTTCTTTTCTTGTATAAAAATTTAAACATTTTACTTTTATTTAGAAGAAAAAAAAATTTAAAAAAAATTAGAGAACTATACTTTATTGGAGCATTAAAATGCGTGTCGAATCCTCGTCCCCCAATGTAAAGAATTGGGTGGGACGGAGGGAGTAATTTGGAATCAACATAACTTGGATGCTAATGAAGTGGTGCAATCTGCGTATGCATATGCTGTTCTTAATCATTGAACGAGTGCTCAAGACAAAACTTTTGATTGATTCGTGGGTTACATGACTCAAGAAGACGGACATGAGCACTGGCAACGACCAATGATGAATAAGGTTAAGATAAACATAGATGCAGCCATTTTTGAGGAATCAAATTGCTATAATCATGCTTTTGTGGTTCGCAACCATAATGGTGAGTTATTGGAAGCAAAGTCGAGCTGTTTAAGGGGTAGAATTAACCCAGAGTTGACTGAGGCCATAGGCATGCAAGAAGCTTTGAGTTAGGCTAAGCGAAAACAGATGGAAGAAGTCGAGATTGAAACTGATTGGCTGCAAGTTGCACAGGCCATTTGAAGCTCAGTATCTAGCTATTACCTTGGGAGAGTTGTAGAGGAGTGTCAAAAGCTTTTTGCTAGTTTAAAAAGATTAAACATTTTGTTCAGATTCGTTAAACGATCTGCCAACGTAGTTCACTACTCAGCGATATATAGTTGTTTAGATCATAGTTGACGGGCGGGAGATGTATCCACGGCCTTTCAATATGTATTGATGAGTGATTTGAATTAATAAAATCTTTCTCTTTTGTTGCAGAAAAAAAAAATTATGTTAAGACACGAATTTTTTTATATATAAAAATATAGATATGTAACGTATATATTATAACATATATTACTATCAATTTATTATTTAGTGCTGAAATATGTAAGACAAAAATGTTGTGAATAGATTTTGGCTATATATTAAAATATATTTAGTAAAAAGCAATACTAAAGAAGATAATGAAATCTATTTAATGGAAAATAGGATTAAACATAGTCTACTAAAACGAAGCTAATGAAAGGAAGCTAATAAAAAAAAGTACTCGTTTCATAATACATGGCTACTTAAAAATAATTTTGTTTCAAATTTGTATATTTCTAAATTCAATCTATTTCACATATCTTTAATTTATATTTTGAAAATTAACCAATTTTCTTCTAAATATTTCTTTTAAAATAATATTTTTTGTAAATTAATCGGAAATTTCGTTACATTTGAATATAATATTTGGAAGACAAAATAAAATATATTTATCGCTATATATATTCCATTTTATCAAAACTAGTCAACAAACAAGACAACTCATACCGCTTGGAACTTTGCATCAAATCTTAAAAGTAAAAAAAAAAAAAAAAAAAAAAAAAAAAAAAAAAAAAAAAAAAAAAAAAAAAAA
>PHNY01148199.1:27330-40909 GCA_003724115.2 Anethum foeniculum
GAAAAATGAAAGGAATGGTAATTAGGCTCAAATAACTATGCGAAACTTAAATATGTACCCAATTAATTTAGACAAAAATGCTTGAGAAGCCACCATCCATGTAAGCTTCGGTCTTTTGTTCCAACGCAAATACAGGTAATGTATCAAAACCACACATATCAGATGTATACTTTCTGGGTTTCCTGCGTTGTCGTTTTCACCAGAAAATTACTAACAAGTAACATCTAATACTTCTCTATTCTTGTAATAAAAATCTAGGGTTGAAGCATAATACCTTTCCACCAAGAGTGCCACATAAAGCATAATAGCAGCAGGAAAAATGTGGCGATAAGCAATCAAAATGCTCAAGTTCATTCCATCATTCGCAGCTCCGGCAAACGTTGTTTGTACCATTATCATTACTAACAATGGCTTCATCCCATTCAGTATTTTCCTTACTTTACCCATCTACTATATATTTGCTATTGTATATTGTATATTGTATATTGTATGCTCTTCAAGCTCTTTTTCAAGTTATGCCCTCACTAGCTAGAGATTTATACATACGCGGTTTAGTAAAGTTGTCACATTGGCAGACTATGTAAATTTTATGTTCCGTTAGCTTTCCAAAAGTGCATGTATTTCATAAGTTCACAAGTACATAACAAACATGCTTTGATTTAGTAGTCGGCAATTTTAAAAGGACTGATGACAGTCTCATATCATAACTATCTGGTGGCTGAAACCTCTTCATTTTAAATCAAGTATGATTAGGTTTTATACGTAGATCCTCTAGATATATACCCTCCCGATCTTAATTTTATGTAACATCAAGTTACCACATCTCTTTGCCTGATTATTATTGGATAAAACACTCTCTAAGAGAATGTTTTAACATGGCATGGCCCTAAATGGTTGTAGACCACTAAATTAGGCAGCAAAATTAAGCATCTAAGTCAGGCAGAGTCAGACAGGGGAAGACCCGTCTTCAACTATTCAGGAGGCCAGGAGCTAAATAAAAAATTAGGAACACTAGAGAAGTGAAGAAAACACACATATAAAGTATTTTTTATACCATAAAATTTATTAGTAATAAATTAAGGAAACAACTCCAACACAAGTTAAATACCATACTAAAAATTCATGACATAGTATATTAAAAGTGTCTGGAAATTATGACATACTCAAATGCCTATATGCATTTGAATATTGGGGGCATGCACACCCTAATATACGGTCCTGGGGCAAGTGAGTCTAGGGCAAGTGAGTCTAAAACCTCACGACCACAGAAAAAATTACAATTTTTATACATATACTCTCAGGTGCATTGAAGGACACCGTTTTACACAATCCTATGTTGACTCTTCCTTGTTTATTAATTCAAAATATGGAGTTATATCGTATGTACTCATTTGTATTAATGAAATAATTATAATGAGTTCCTTTTCTTCAGCCATCAAAGAATTCATGATTCAACTTAGTGAAATATTTCATATAAAGGATTTGGGTAAACTCGACTATCTTTTTTTGAACTTTTACAGGATTGGGCCTGGCCAAGTTTTCAGGCTTGCACTTTTTGTCAATCTCCATATAGAGGTAGCTCGAGGAACTAAGGGTGATCCTATCTCAACAAAAAATCTGGCCTAACCAAATTTTCGGGCCTGGACTTTTTGTGCATCACTATATAGAGGTAGCTCGAGAAAACAAAGAATTGTTCTTATCTCAACAAAAATATGCATCGGACATTAGTGAGGCAGGCCTACAAGGAACAAAAAATTTCTTAATGCCAGTGGAGGAAAATCATAAACTTACTATGATGGCGCTGCGTTTAACAACCAAAAAAGTTTAATTGGTCCCTATATATTTGACATATACTCAAATAAAACATTGGAACATTAGGAGCGAGCTTTGAGGTATTTTAATGGTTGTTCTCGACAAGGTATACTATCTAAGAAGTAAGGATACGGGTGCGGGAGTGCGAGTTCATAGTCCGGGTAAATAGGAATTCGACAAATCTAATAATATGGGGATTCGGGTGAGGGGGACATAACTTATATAAATAAAAAATTAATAAATATTTCCTGTTAATCATATTAAAACCTACTAACAAAACCAAAAAATTGCATGAAAATGAATAATTTATTAATCTACAACACTAAAATACAAGTAAAATCTTTTAATTTATGCAAAAATGAACATGAGAATTGATACTTTTGTGCTAACTAATTTTGTGAAATAGTTTGTCGACATACATTTGAACTACAACTTCAGAAAATAAAATTTTAAATTAGTATTGTGGAAGAATCCGTGTGTATGATACGGTGATAAGTGTGTCGAGTATCCGATACGGGGACTCGACATGTGACCCAAGTGTCCCTGCTTCTTAGTATACTATCGACTACATATACTATTACGCATGAAAAATACCTTTTAAATTCAAAGATAATTTTGTGACATTCAAGCTGCCATTCACATATATCGAGTATTTTATGAATGAACAAAATATATTAAGATGGATTGTGATTTTGTTAAGGATGCAATACAAGATGGTATAATTGCTACTTCGTTCACATATTCATATTACAACTCAATTAGCAGATATTTTTAAGAGGCACTCGGCAAGTCACGTTTTTATCTACAAACTCTGTGCTCTCTTTGTCCATTCCCCACATTGCAGACACTATAGGAAAAGGACCAAGTATGTCCATTCCCCACATTGCAAACGGGATGGGGAAGTTGATTGACGTTAGCCTTTTAGGGGGCTGTCTGACTATAGGAGAGTGCCTCTGGCATTTGCCACACTTCTTCACATAAGCTTTTGCATTAGCTAACATAGTTGGCCAGTAGAATCTCAATCGGGTTATCTTGTGAGCGAGGGCTCTGACCCCCAAGTGCTGTTCACAAATTCCCTTATGAGCTTCCTTAAGTGCCTTATCTGCCTCACGAGGTCTCAAATACTTCAAGTATAGGATGACGAAATACATTTTTTACAGAAGGCCCTTGATCAAGGAATATCTCAGCGCTCTCACTGACAAATTGCGTGCCTCTTCGGCGTCGTCAGGAAGCAATCCTATTTCAAAGTGAGCCTTGATAGGATCAATCCAGCAACTTGCTATACTAATTAGTGTAATCGGGTTTATGACATATATGGTAGGGGTCTTTAGGATTTGAAAGTACATGCTTTTATGATAGTCTCAATCTCAGATGAAGCAAACATAGACAAGGCATTAGTCGTGGTGTTTTCTTCCCTTGAAATGTGTTCTGCGTACCACTCATCAAACTGAGTCAATATTTCTTTCACAACTCTCAAGTACTTGGCCATTGTATCATTCTTAGCCTCAAACTCTCCATTAACTTGGGCAATTACTAGCCTCGAGTCTCTACAGACTTTAAGATTCTTGGCCCTCACGGCTCTGGCCAAGCCTAAACCGGCAATCAAGGCTTCATATTCTGCTTCATTATTTGTTGTTGGAAAGTCCAACTTCAAAGTATACTCGATCATGAACTTATCAGGCCTTTAGAAAACCAGGCCTGCACCACTAGATTTTGTTTTGGACACTCTGTCAAAATAGATAACCCGATACTCTTTTAGAGTCAAGTCTTCTTTTTCCTTCTTTTTCTCTGGTTCTTCTCCTTCTGGGATTTCTATCTTTTTCCCCCCGATTTCGTGGTTGTTAATGGTGCATTCAACCACGAAGATCGCTAGTGCCTGAGCCTTGATGGTTGTCCGAGGCTTATACTTGATCACAAATTCACCTAACTCAATTGCCCATTTGATGAGCCTTCCACTGGCTTTTGGGCTATGCAGAATATTTCTCAATGGTTGATCCGTCAACACTTCAATTTAGTTGTTAGTAGTGTGCAAATAAATAGGAAAGACTTGGTCTTTTCTTTAAATACGTGTAAGTTAAGAGTAGTCAGTAGTGGAACCACTTCTCCTATTTTTCAGCAGTGAAACAGTTGTAATAAGGATCTATATCAGATGCAGGTCCATGAATAAACAGAATCTCATGATATTATTTTTGAGTTCAGCTCTTGAGTTGACAGAGGTCAGAGGCTCCTCTATTAGCCTTATATCTAAGTCTATCAAGTATTTCTCCTAATTTCATTATAGGTTCCAATAAGCAAAAGAATAAGGGTATTCAGTACATACCAACTTGGTATCAGAGCCTCGGAATGGAGTCACGTGTCGAGGGGCTTTAAAATCAAATGAAGTATATGGTTGAGTTGCTAGGGAAACAAAGTAGTCAAATGGAGCAAATAGCACTTACGCAATCCAGCAAGGGAGAGGCTGAAACTTTGGCTAATCAGAAAAATACCAGGCGCTGGTGGCTGAGAACTAATTTAAATAGTTCCATTATTCTGAAGCAAGTAAAAATTGATTTTTCATGCTTTGATAGCACAGAAGATTCAACATTATGGCTATGTAGGGTAAAAAATTTCTTCGAACTCCATTGTACTCCAGCAGTTGATTACGTTCCATTAGCCTCATTTTATCTCGAAGGGGAAGCACAAATGTTGTATCAGTTGTTGCAAGAAGAAGTGGGCATAGTCTCCTGGGAACAGTTCAAAGAGGAAATTGATTCTCGATATAATTCTGAGAAGGTTCTGGATTTATTTGGGCAACTTACTAAGTTGCGACAAAAAGGGACAGTACTAGAGTATCAAGTTGAATTTGAAAGGTTATTAGCTAAGGCGAGTTCATTACCACAGGATAGACAAATGAGCTGCTACATTAGTGGTTTACATGATGCTATTAGAATAGATTTACAAGCTAATAGACCCTCCACTTTGTCTAATGATATCGGCTTGGCTCCACGGTATGAAGCTAGAGATTTTTCTTATCTACGGAGAATTTCACCAACTGTAAATGTTACATCTGACACTCGTAGTACAACTAGTAAATTTTCTACCCCACGAGTGAAGAGGCTGACTATTGACGAAATGAATGAGAGGAAAAAAAAGGACTATGTTTTTGTTGTAATGACAAATTTGTTCTAGGGCATCTTTGTAAGAAGCTGTTCTCCATTCAAGTGTTTCAAGAAGATAGCGATGATGATGTTGAGATGGAGATTGTATCAAACACCAGAAATATCCTTCCATGCTATGGCTGGAATACACTCGTCCGATACAATGCGTGTTATGGGTAGTATGAGAAACAAAAAAGTAATTGTGGTTGTTGACACAAGAAGCACACATAATTTTATTTATCAGAAGATGGCAACAAAAGCAGGCCTACAACCAACGTCAAAGGGCGGCTTAGAAGTAATGGTTGCATAAGGGAAAAGATTGAGTAGCTCTGGAAAATATTCTGATACCCAATTAATTCTACAAGGTACTCCATTAGTTGCAAATTTTTATATACATCCTTTTGAAGGGTATGATGTTGTCTTAGGTACCCAGTGATTGAGCATACTAGGACCTATAGAGTAGGATTTTTCTAAAATACAGATGACATTCAAGGTAAATGGAAACGAAGTCACTCTTAGGGGATTATCAGCTGCAACAAATAAAATTATAACAGCCTACAAACCTTGCGTCAAACCAAGAAAAATAAGCGTGAAATGTTATTATATTCTTTGAAGGTAGTCCCATCATTTCCATCTGATCTTCCGGTTCCCTCACAAATCAAAGATTTACTTTACAAATATAGTAGTGTTCTAAAATCCCCAACAGGTCTTCCTCCTCCGCGGGCACAAGATCATAGAATTCCACTGCAGCCTAGTCAGGATCCTGTATCAGTTAAACCATATCGGTACCTGTACTTCCAAAAGATAGCAATCGAGAAACTAGTTGTGGAAATGCTTGCCACTGGAGTTATTCGACCAAGCAATGGTCCGTATTTTTCTCCGATGATATTGGTAAAAAGCGTGATGGTTCATGGAGAATGTGCGTTGATTATCGCGTACTAAATAGGGTTACAGTAAAGGACATATTTCATATCCTGATAATTGACGAACTTCTGGATGAGTTGAACGGAAGCAAATTTTTTTCGAAGTTAGGTCTGCGCTCTGGCTATCATCAAATTAGAGTCCATCCTAGTGACATTGAAAAGACTGCATTCCGAACTCATCACGGACACTACGAATTTTTGGTCATGCCGTTTGGCCTTCCTAATGCTCCTTCATCATTACAAGCTCTTATGAACGAGGTATTCAAGAATTATTTACACAAGTTTGTTCTAGTTTTTTTTTGATGACATATTAATTTATAGTAAATCATGGTCTGAACATATGCATCAGTTAGAGCTTGTACTTTCTATCTAGAGAAGAAATAAACTGTATGTGAAGCAAGAAAAATGTGAGTTTGACAAAAGCCAAGTCCATTATCTTGGCCATGTAATTTCAGATGTCGGGTACCTGTGGATCGTGAAAAAATTGATGCAATGATAAGCTGGCCAGCAGCTGCCTCCTTAAAGGCATTGCGAGGTTTTTTAGGATTGACAGGTTATTATCGAAAGTTCATCCACGGTTATGGAAAAATAACCTCGCCACTCACAGAGTTACTAAAAAAAGATTACTTTCATTGGATAAATCAGCAGAAAATTCATTTTTACAACTGAAAGAAGCAATGACAAATGCCCCGGTATTAGCTTTACCTGACTTCTCAAAATAATTTATTTTTGAATGTGATGCAAGTGGTTCAGATGTGGGAGCTGTTCTCCTACAAAAGCGTCCAATAGCTTTCTTCAGTCGGGCATTGCAAGGAAAAAATCTGTTAATGCCAACATGTGAAAAGGAGATTCGTGCTTTAGTACTAGCAGTTTAAAAATTGAGGCTATATTTATTGGGTAGATCTTTTATTGTAAGGACATATCATCGCTGCTTGCAATATTTATGGAGTCAGAAGATAACAACTTATCTTAACAACGATGTTTATATAAGCTGTTAGGTTTTGATTTTGTGATTGAATACAAACGAGGCAAGGAGAACATTGTTGCTGATGCTATTTCTAGAAGGAATGAGGATATAATAAATGCAAATACAGAAATCGGGGAACTTGCAGCTATTAGTCAGCCAATTCCTGGTTCTTTAAAATCTATTCATAATGAAGTAACATCCAGGTTATCCTTGCAGGAACTAGCTGAACGTATTGTAGATGGTGAGGCATTGGGACCATAGAAATTCTACAATGGCATTATTTTTTTTAAGGAGAAGATTTACCTTCTTGAAAATTCTTCTTTAAATGATGTTATAATGGGAAAATTTCACAGTGGTACATGAGGGTTATCATAAAACTCTTCAGAGGATAAAAGCACTTTTTTATTGGCCAGGGATGCGCCTCCCGGTTTGAAAGTTCATTGCAGCTCGTGACATATGTCAAAGACACAAATCTGAACAGTTGCCTCCAGCATGACTACTACAACCACTTCCAATTCTGCAACAAGTATGGGAAGATATAGGTATGGATTTTATTGGTGGTTTACCAATGTCAAGTTGAAAGACTGTCCAAGTATGCGCATTTCTATCATTATTTCATCCTTACACGGCTGTTGGAGTTGCACAACTATTTTTTGATAATATTTTTAAATTGCATGGAATGTCGAAATCCATTGTGTGTGATCATGATTTAACTTTACTACCTCGTTCTTGTCAGAATTATTTAAGCTGAATGGAAATAGTTTCAACTTTAGCTCAGTGTATCACCCGTAGATGGATGGTCAGTGTTAGGTTGTCAACTGTACACTGGAAATGTATTTGAGGTGTTTTACAAGCTCAAAACCAAAGGAATGGAGCCAGTGGTTGTCATGGGCGGAATACTGTTATAATACAAGTTTCCATTCAGCTATTTTAAAACCACACCGTTTGAAGAACTGTATGGCATAGCTCCTCCAAACTTGTTGTCTTATATTCCTGGTATGGCTAAGATGGAGTCTGTGGAGAAACAATTGGTGGCACGTGATTAGATTATAGAAAATTTGAGGATCACATTACGGGAAGCTCAATCACGAATGAAGAAGGTTTACGATAGTCACCATAGGGAAAAAGAGTTTGTAGAGGGCGATTGGGTTTACTTAAGGTTGCAGCCATATCGTCAAGCATCAGTTACCCTCGGGAAAAATATGAAGCTATCTCTAAAATATTATCATCCATTTTAGATTGTCAAAAAAATTGGAGTTGTTGCATATCAGTTGGACTTGTGAAAGGAGTCTCGAATTCATCATGTGTTTCATGTTTCATTGTTAAAGAAAAAAATTGGTGAGCAAATTCAGGTACAAATGAAAATGCCAGCTAAAAGGATGATGGCGAATCTCTTTATCCTTTGCCTCGAGCTGTTCTAGATCAAAGAACGCGAAAGGGAACAAAAGAAGTTCTGGTTCATTGGCGTGGCTTATCTCCGGCTGAACCGACTTGGGAAGAACTTGAAATGATCGAAGTCCAATTTCCTGAATACAACCTCGAGGACAAGGTCATTTTTTAAGGGGGGGAAGAATTTGTTATGTGCTAGCTTATTTTAGTTTTCAGTTGTTAGTAGTGTGCAAATAAATAGGAAAGAATTGCTATTTTCTTTAAATACGTGTAAGTTAGGAGTAGTCAGTAATGGAACCACTTCTCCTATTTTTCAGCAATGAAACAATTGTAATAGGGATCTATATCAGATGCAGGTCTATGAATAAACAGAAGCTCATGATATTATTTTTAAGTTCAGCTTTTGAGTTGATAGAGGTCAGAGGCTCCTCTATTAGCCTTATATCTAAATCTATCAAGTAACTCTCCTAAATTCATTATAGTTTCCAATAAACAAAAGAATAAGGGTATTCAGTACATGGGTCACACTTTCTCGAGGCTATTATCAAATCAAGTATGAATTTTTCAGTGATGGAGTAGTTCAGCTCTGCTCCATGAAGTACCTTGGTTATGTAGTAGATAGGTGTTTGAACCTTCTGTTCATCCTTCACTAAGACGGCACTTACTGCTTGCTCAGAAACTGCGAGATAGAGGTACAAAATGTCCTCCGGACTTGGTTTTTGCCAAAAATGGGGCTTCAGTCATGTATTTCTTCAGCTGTTCAAAGGCCACTTGGCTTGCATCTGTCCATTCAAAGTTCTTCACCTTCTTTAAGGTCTTGAAGAAGTGTAGGCACTTATCTCCTGACTTGGAGATGAACCTTCCCAAAGCTGCAATTCTCCTTGTTAATTTTTGAACATCCTTTATGGAGTGCGGAGGTTCCATGTCTAGGATTGCTTTTATCTTGTCAGGGTTTGCCTTGATTCCTCGCTTCGAGAGAATGTGACCCAAGAATTTTCCAGATCCTACGCCAAAAGCGCACTTGAAAAGATTCAACATTATCTTATGATGCCTTAGCACTTCGAATGCCTCTCTGAGGTAATCAATGTGATCGGTCTTGCAAAGCTTTTGACTAACATGTCGTAAACAAATACCTCCATGATTTTTCCAATTAGATGGAAGAATATCTTATTCACCAATCTTTGATTTGTGGCTCATGTATTCTTTAGTCCAAAGGACATAACAAGATAGCAAAGGACACCAAAGTCAGTAATGAAAGATACCTTGCGGACATCGTCCTTGTGCATCTTAATCTGGTTGTAACAGCTGAAACCATCCATGAAGCTCAGCATTTCATGCTCAGCAATGGCATCAATCAAGGTATCAATTCTAGGTAGGGGTAACAATCCTTAAGGGCATGCATCGTTCAAGTCAGTGAAGTCGATGCACATCTTCCATTTTCCATTGGCTTTCTTGACCATGAAAGGGTTCGCTAACCATTCAGGAAACTGAACTTTTTCAATAAATCCAGCTTCTAAGAGTTTCTCGACCTCTTGCTTAATGACTTCCAGCCTATCCGGAGCATAAGACTTTTTCTTGTGCTTGACCGCCTTATGCGTTCGATCAATGTTCAGCTTAAGAGTTATAAGTTCGGGGTCAATCCTTGGCATATCAGCCGTTGTCCAAGCAAATACATCATTGTATTCTTGTAAGAACTTTGTCAGTCGGCCCTTCAAGGGCTACTTCAATGATGCACCAATGTAGGTGACCTTTTGCAGGTCTAACAAGTCTAGGGGAATTGGAATCAAGTCCTTAGCTGGTTTCCCTCGACGTTCCCCATTTTTTTGAACATCCATATCTGTTATAGGGAGAACCTGCCCCCCAGTTCCATCAGGCCTCAGTGCGGCTACATAACAACTTCGGGTCATCTTCTGGTCACCTTTCTCTTCTCCAACACCGTTTTCTCGTCGGGAACTTAAGTTTCAAGTGGTAGGTCGAAATCAATGCCTTGAACGCATGGAGTGTCATAAACTTCCAAGAATTGCGTTGTGGGTGGATGATGCCTTGACAACCAGAAAATTTAACATCTGAGTGGCCTCTCTTGGCTCTTCTCCTATATTCATGGGAAGCTGTATGATTCCTTCTAATTTAGACTCCAATCCATTAAACTTTTAGATGGGCACGCCTGAAGGGGTCAGCTGAGAGTCATTTATCCCATTTCCAGAAACGCATCATGGAAAAGAATATTCATAAAAGCTCCATTATCAATAAGGACTCATTTGACCGGACAGTTTCCAATTATTGGGGTGATAAACAGAGGATCATCTTGGGGAAACTTCACCCCTTCAAGGTCAGAATCATCAAATGTGAGTGCTACTTCAGTCTTAGCATGTTTAAGTGTTTCTCCAACTATGTTTATCATCTCTCTCACATAAGCTTTTCAAGAGTTCATGGTTGTCTCGACCGTTGTTGGGCCTCCGGAGATCGTGTTGATTACTAGCCCTCGGGGATTTGGGTTACAATCTCGATCATTGTCCCTTCGGTCATTATCTCTCCTTTAGCTTCCACCATCTTTACCCTTGGTGAACCTGACATATTTTCCTCTACAGATCAAATACTCAATCTCATCCTTGAGTTGTCTACAGACTTTGGTGTCATGACCAACATCTTTGTGGAACCTGCAATATTGGCTCTTGTCTCTCTTCTCGAGGTCTCCCCTTAGTCGCTTCGGCCATCTAAAATCTTTATCCTTCTCAATCTCCAACAAGATTTGGCTCCTTGGAGCATTCAACCTTGCATACTCAGTAAACCTTAGTCCTTGATTTTCTTGGAAGTAGCATCAAAGTTTTTGTCAGTTCGAGGATACTTGTCCTTGGCATCGTACTCCTTCTCCGCTTTCTGCTTCTTATTTCCCGAATTTTCATTACTCGTCACAGTCTTCTTCATGTTCTCCTCGGTCTTAATATACTTTCCAGCCCTCTTATGGATCTGTAGCATGCACTCAGGTACACGCTTGGCCAAGGACCTCTTAAAGTGCTCATTCCTAGTTCCTTCCTGCAGGGATATCATAGACACTTTGTTATCGAAATCAGATGCCTTCAGAGCCTACTTAGTGAACCGATTCAAGTAGTCTCTTAAGGACTCCTTCGCTCCTTGTTCGAGACTCATGAGTGACGCTGAACTCTTCTCGTGTACTTTTCCACCTATAAACTGCTTTATGAAAGCTTGACTGAGATCTCTAAAGCATCTAATTGAGTTGGGGGGAGACAGCTATACCATCTTCAGGCCATGCCCCTAGTCTTTGAGAAAATGTCTTTTCCTTGATAGCGTTGTTGACGGGCAGCAACAATAGGCCTTTGGAGAATGTCCTTACATGGTTTGCTGGATCACCAGTTCCATCATACGCCTTGATGATGGGCATCTTGAACTTCCTTGAGATTTGTGCATTTATAATCTCATTGGTGAATGGGGGTGTTGGATCATCAGGATCTTCGAGGGGCATTAAGTCATTCAGATCAGTCCTTGGGGTAACGACCCTCCTTCTCATTGGTGGATCTTCTAGATTTATGATAGGAGGTGCATCCCTTGATCCTCCTGTACTAAGCGTATGCCTTGATTATCGCCTCTCCATATCACGTTTCAGCTTTTGAATTTCGGCCTCATGAGCCCTTATCCTCTCTTGAATGCTTTGAGAAGCCGCCCCTTTAGTCCTTCATACTTGAGGGCGCCCCCTTGGTTCAGTTTCTTTGCCATAACGTCTTCTTCTTGGGGTGACGTCTTCCTCACAAGATGGTTCAGTGTCGTCCTCCTCCATATAAGGACTAGAAAAGTCATGTCCTTAAGGGATGGGGGCTAAGCCTCGTATATACTGAGGTTGTCTTCCGTGACCACTCCAACTTCTAAGATGTGAGGCGTCCTATACGTGGGGTTAGTATTAGTTCACGAAGGGAGAGTAGTGGTGGAAATCTGAGATCTAGGTGCCTGAGTATTCAATGGTGTGTACACCATCTGAAGTTGGGGATTCGTCCCTCGAGGAATTGTATCTTGAACTGGGGTATTTGTCCCTTGTGTTTAAGCCACGGGGCCTGTAGTCATCACTGGAGTATCTCCTCCTTGAGTGGCGTAGGTTAAGCGTGGTGGAATCTCAATGGTGGATGTGATAGTCTGAGTAGACGTTGGTTCCTCAATTCTGTAATTATATCTTCTCCATGTGTTCACTATGGTTGATGTTAGCTTCCTACATATGGCGCCAAATATTGTAAATAAAAACTAGGTTTTCATTTGTGTTTAATGCTAGGGTTTGTGAGTTTCGAGCGTTAACGGCTACACTCGTGTTCAAGACTAATCGGTCCTTACAAGGTGCCTACATATCTCTGTGTTGTAGAGAATCAAGCCAAGACGTAGTTCTTGATAATGCCCTCGGGCTATGGCGGCGAGGGCACACCAAGGACATAGTGGCTTGTATGTCCTTATTCCAGGATTAAGCCTAAACGTAGTTCTAAGTTGAGGGGTAGAGCCCTTTATATAGATGTTGTGTCTAGGATTTTCTTGGTGGACAAGTCTCCAACTTAGAAGGTAATTAGGACTCCTTAAGGCGGTGGATTCTAAATCCGTCCTTAGAGGAGTTAGTTTCCGTGTTGCACATCATATTCAGGTCACGTTAACGGGCCTTTAATCCGTTCGTGTCCGTGATGGGCCTTCGGCATGAACAGCAACGTTCATGTTCATGATTGGGCCTTGGACATGAACAACAATGCTCATGTTTGCGACCGCGTCTTGGACATGAATTTTTATATATAATTAATACAACATTAATTATGTCTTTAGGGTTTAGTTTTTGCCTATATCAATAATTTTAAGGTAATTGTATGCTAAATTACAGGATTATCGCAGCTGAGAAGTCTAACAAAAAGAGGTCTAACAAACTATAGACTGCATTTTCATAATTTATACTATATATATAGTAGAGATACAGGGAAAACTAGTTTAGTTAGAAAACATAGAGTACTCGTATCAACGGTACATATATATTTTAATTGTTTTATTAAATTCTAATCAAATCATAGTAATCTTTTAATAATAATTAATTACCATGTTCAATTATCATATGTCTTTAGAATGTGCGACAATCAAGGCAACCATTAATGATTGAGATTTTATTAACTAATGGCTGATTGAATTTATAAAATTTAAGATTCTATAATTTTTGTTAAATGCTATAAATTGATTACAATATATTTTTATTTATGTAAAATTATATCCTATATATAATTGGTGTAAGGCAGATAATATGGTCACGTTATGTGGTTTGGTCGTCATGGTTATTAATGTCATTTTACACGTGCTAAATGTTAAATATGATATACTATAAT